>JAGDQP010026906.1:0-25454 GCA_022664845.1 Lepisma saccharinum
ACAAAAACGCAAACATTGTTCGTGGAAACTATTTAGTGGTAAGTCTGTATTTTGTATAACGAATGTTTTTTTGTTTACGCACAAGTCATAGCCGTTGCAATTATTACATTATTCTTACTAAAGAACGATTTTTATCTAAGCCTAGAAGATAGGCCACCCAACTAACGTAAAGTGGGCGGTGTGTGATTCTGAGAGTGTGTGAGTGAGCAAGAAAGAGTTGGAATTTTCTTTTCTTTAACAGAACACACTATTACATGTCATGGGTTCTGGAAAGATATTTATGATTTCTTGTAGTATGTAGCAAATAATGAAAAAACTTAAGCAAGTCTCATTTCACACACAAAAACAGGAAACTTAACACTATTTGTATTTTATAGCTGGGCCACTAGTTGAAGTTTACTGAAAAGTGTAATTTAAATTGTCCAGTAGAAAAGATCCTTACCGAGCGTGATGAAACGAAAATGAACTTTGAAACCTATTGTTGCTAGGTAGTTATATCTTTCTTAATGAATCGAGTATTTCATAGAACACTAACGTTATACACGAAAGACAAGAGAAAACGTCTGTTTCTAACCGTTCGTAAAAATGGGGCACAATATTTATGCTTTATAATTTTTGATAAGATGTTGTTATTCACGTTTGTCATTTACAAAGATGTTAGTAGCAAGATACACAAATATGTTGCGTGCGAAGTTCTAGTAAGTTTTTCTCTCTCTCTGTGTGTGTGTGTATATATATAGAAAAGAGAACAGATCTTTGAGTATCATATGAAGAATATCTGAGATAAATTAAGATTTTCCTTTTTCCCGACAAATATTTGTGTGTGTATATATAATAAACATTAATACGAGTATGTTTTGTTCCTAGCGGCTGTACTTTACTTGAGGGGTCCTCGGTTCAGTACTTGACTTAGGATTTCTCATTGTTTTCCTCAGCCACACTAGGAACGAACCGGGATGGTATCTTAAATTTAAGACCGGGCTGACTTCCTTCAATATTTCGCACAACCTTATCCCGAAGTTATCCATATGTGCCTAAAAGATACTAAAGATACTAACAAAACGAGTATAATATGTAAACCTGTCGCTCTGTTAATCGAAATATTGCTTCTTAATGCCAGGTCAACACGACCGAGATTGATCAAGTGACCGAAGCTCAGTTGATACAGGGTTGGCTTAGCAAACGGAAAGTTCTGGAACGGTCGTCTATCCTGACTGAGATAGTACAAGGCAATTTTCCTCACGAAACGAATAAAGTAATATTTATAATAATCCGCAGATATAGAATAAACATACACACACACACTCACGTAGGGACAGAGAGTGTGTATGGGAGAGAGAATGTGGCAGAGAGAAACACAAAAGGAGAGAAAGAGACGAAGTCATGAAAAGAAAGATAACGATAGAGAAAGATCAATGAAAACATTGAAACTAGATTGATTTATTATTATCCTAAAGACCAAACGGAAACACACTGTTTACTTTCTTATTCTAGTTAATGGTGCTCCTTCTCTCTCTTTAACCGGAGAAGATTCTCTGATTAAGTTCTATAAATAGTTCACGCTTTCATTTTAGGCGAAAAAGTAGCGCTCTAGGTGAGAATCGAACCCGAGCTGGCTAATTAGAAAGGCAAGACGAAACCGCTGCACCACGCACCCTCTAAAAAATATGGTGAATACATGTGTTAAAGGAATACAAGAAAAGTGAACGCATCAGGTCAATGACGTGTTCAAATTTGTGCCCAACCAATATTGGTTAATCGTCTTCTTCTTTTTCTGCAAGGACAGTAACTTTCTCACCGCAGCAATTCGCTGTGTAGCTTCCAAATTCATTAGTATTCGACGTTTAGGAACAGAAGTTACTTTGTTAACGTTTGTCTTATAAAAATATCTATGTTAAGAACAGGGTTTCAACTCTCTGTTGGCCAGTTTGAAGAATTAGAATACTGACACTGTTCCACTGGACTACCCTAGTGAGCTATGCAAAAAAGTCCATATATATCGTCCTATGTTTATATTTACGAAAGAACTAATTTCCTCCCCACTCACACGCACACTCTCTCCCCCTCTGTGTGTGTGCCCTGTCTGTTGCTTGTAAGTGGGGCAAAATGATCATTCCTTCAATTGTGGTTTTGATACAAGATGTATTGTGTGTTATTATTAGTTTTCAGGGAAGTCCGGAATTTGAGAGCTGTGGCCGGAGAAAGATATTAAAAGTCCCGAAGTTCATCAAAAAGTGCTATATATTTTAACTTAATATGGACATTTGAAGTAACTTTTATATTTGTGCCACAGTAGCGTTCTTGAGGGTTCATAATCAATGATGAACTAATTAATAGTAGCTTAGTTATAATAACTTAAATCGAAGTTCTTGCATCTTAAGTAAGTTATAACGGCTCAGCATCCTGAAATTAAAATTGAATTGGTGCTATGTTTAATTTTCAAAGAGGAACTAGTTTTTAGTAAAAGTAAACTTTTGAGATATATTTATTCTTGAATATTTTTGTCTTTGGTTGACACTCAAACAATCCGAAAATAAAGAAGTGAGGCTTTAGATCTCGGTATTACCTGTCCCGAATTGTGAATGAGAAAATATGATCACCAAACCTTTAATAGAGCCCATGTCCATCCTGTGCTCGTTTTCTCTGAATTTCTGTATGCCGATGAATTTTATAGGACAGAACTGTGATGGCCGTGGACCGTAGATACCAGAACACTTACACTGTAATACATTATCTACTTTTGGAGAAAGATGTTGGCTCTGGATATAATTGATGGTATTATTCAGCACTCGACTAGTGAAAATGAGAATTTAAAATTAGTTATGGCCTTTTTGCAAGTTTAGCTGAGGCCGGGTTGGGTAGGGTAGAGGATATTAAAAGCAAGTAGGATATGGTCTAATTTGAAGGTACCATCCCGGAAATTGACTGGTTTGTTGAGGAAAAGCCATGGAAAATTCTGTCAGGATGGACGGCCTCTAGGATTGTTCCCAGAACCTTCCAATTGCTAAACCAAACCAATTGTGCTACAGCTCTCGGTGCGTTAGTGAAAATTATTTGTAACAGAAAATATGAATAATTCTTTTAAAATTGTTGTATTCTGTAGAACCTTAATTATTTTGTTACAAAACTAAATCAATAAACTCTATAAATATTTAAGTTAATCAATGTAATTTTGAAAGCTAACAAACATCGTATTGAAAAATCAAAGATTGACTAATGGAATTTACATAAAATTATAACCGACGCGAAACACTTTCAAAAAGACGCGCTGATAGTCACGAATTGTACGAAGGGGCAGGGGCAATAGTAACGATATATGCCTGTTATTATTATTTTTACAAATTTTCTATCCTTAAAAAATCTGAATATTTACAAGCATCTAAGTGTTTTTAAACAAGTTATATGTCTGAGTAATGGCATCCTTCGGCAATCACGCTTCTAGGAAAGGAATGAGGAAGATAGTTACAAGGACCTGTAATGGAAATTGCATCCCTGCTAAAACTTAAAATATCTGTGAGAACGGTGGGCGTGTATATATCTACCTATTGATAGAATACCTAACAGACACGATAAAGTGAACGTGCGTGATTTTACGTGATTTTATACGTTTTTGTTTTTAACTGAAGTTACTAACGTTTGTGTGAATAGTGGTGGTTTCATTTAGTGAACTTGAAATTAGTAATTAGTGAACGACAACTCCAAAAACTTTATTTTTTTGTGTGTTTCATTCTTTTTTCTCTACTGTTTAACACCCGCCATGGAACAAAACACGATTGAAATTTCTTCTTCTGTGACGAAGACTGTTTTACCTCATCCATCGACTGCCTCAGGCACTCTTGGTTCTTCGCCTTCGTACATCGCTGCTTTACTTCAACCAGCAACTACTACTCCACTCCTCCCCTCCACTGGTAGCTCTACACAAACTGTAAGAATCTAGCATTGATCAGAGACGCTATTGACGGAATGACCTTGGATGATTTCCTACTTGGAATAGCGAAGGTTGTAGCCGCTAATCAGATTCCTCCTTCGATAATCTCAGGCCGTAGAATTTGCGTTTATTTAAGAAGAGAACCAGTACTCCAAACTCTGTTAAAGGAAGGTGGACGATAGTTTTATCCCACTTCGTCGATATGTTCAATCAGCAACCAAAGTGATTTTGTCAAATGTTATTGCAGACATCCCGGCACATATTTTAGAGACAGCATTGAAGACTTATCGCAAAATCATGAGTCCAATACGTCCCCTACATATTGGGACTTAACACCCACAGTTGTCACATATACAGTCTTTCTGCCGTATCGTTTACATGTTATTCCCAAAACATGATAATGACAATGTGCCAACGTCATTTAACAATATATTTGACAACACCAGTCACAAGATTTATTTGTCTCGTGATGATCTCAAATGTGATCATTGTTCAGGAATAGATCATGTGAGTCGTGTTTGTCTCCAAAAACATCCACTCCCCCACTGACGCTAATTTTCCCACTTTACCACCAACCACTAAATGCCATATCTACAACTTAATATGACCTCTCTTCCATCATCTGTAATTCGTCGTTCGTCTGTTACCACTAGTGACAATTAAGCTTCATCTACAGGTACCACAGAAAATAATGGTACACTTGATCAAGAACAGCAACTTGCTGTTCACAACGCAACTCCCCCACCCCCAGTTCCTGACTGCTCCGCTGGACTATTTAAGCTACCTCACACTGATGCTGTCCTTCTACAACCCCCCAACAGTGCTGTACCTGTAACAGCTCTTGCAAAGCAATCTGAACAATCTGAAATTTCTGTGAATCCTAATAGTAATTTTTATGATGCTGAAATGGTGGATTCGACTTCTGTGGCTTCAAGTTCCGACCTCAATGCCCCCGCTGTTGCTAATGAGAAAACAATAACAACTGGTGAAGGAGAGGCTTCCCTGGGTGCTTCCTTGCATACTAGTGGTAAACGCAAACATAACTATGAAGATGCTGCTGATAACCTTAAACGTATTCCACATGACCCTAGGGATACGCTTTCTATCTGTTCAGGAACCTCTTCGGTACAAGATCTGGATGAACTTCTCCTAGAACCTAATCTTCCTGAATCTGAACGTGAAGTGTGCACTTGGACTCACGCTACCCTAAATGACTTTTTGATTAAAAGCAAAAGTTTCAAAAAAATCCTTCCAATTGTGAAATTATATACTGATGATGTACATGGTCTTCGTTCTTTGCTTTGTGAGTATATGACTACTGTGGATCTCAATCTTTGACGCAGAATACAGCGAATCGTAAAAGCAATTGACGATGAAAGTATTGTATAATATTCCGAGTTTTTCCTTTGGGTGGCTATATTTCGTGTTTTTGTCTATAGGGTGCATCTGGCCAGCTTGAATGTGCGCGGACTTACATCTCTCCAGAAGCTGAGAAATTCCTCCAACAGCACTCACCCTGAAATGCTTGTTTTCAAGAAACTAACTTGTTATCTGTCACACAATGCCATAGATTTCAAGATTATAGTGTTTGGATAAATCCCGCATAACACAGTGCAAATGGTACTGTCATTATGTTTCATGATTCTCTTCTCAGTAGCTGGAACATTTTTCACCATGATATTGTCGTCCCAGGTCATGTACAAGTTCTTGAACTAACAACTAACTCTCGTAAACTTCTACTCATAAATGTGTATTTACCACAGGAAGAAGCGTCCGGTCTTCAACTAGTAAACACGCTTACGGATTATCTTACCAATCATCTACCAGTGGATTATATTATACTGTGCGGTGACTTTAATGTCACTTTGGCGTCTGTAGATCGTATAAATAGCCGGGAACTGAAAGTTCAACTTGCTCAACCTTTATCTCAATTTAGAAACAAATTTAATTCGGATGACGCATTCCGTAATTTTCATCCTACTGAACTTCAATTAACGTATAGAGGATCGCAATCTCACTTGCCTCAAAGCAGATAAGACCGAGTCTACACCACGCCATCTTTTTTCAGTTTCATTCAAGCAGTGTCTCATCATCCAACTTTTTCCGATCACTACAGTGCCGAAAGTGTATTTCAGTTTCTTCATACCTCAAACAGAGAACCGTACTGGATTCTTTCAAATACATTAAATTTTAACAGTGCTTATTGTTCCGCCATTGAACATCTCCTGGAATATTATGCCACCTTATCTCTCCATACTGATGACATGATACAGTTGTGGGAAGACCTGAAAGCGGAAGTGAAGGTCCTCTCCCAAAGATTCCTTAGTGCGATAGATTTTGAGTACCGCTCTACATACCAAGCTCTGCTCCGCCAGCGTGAATATCTGTTGTATACAGGACTTAACACTCCGGAGAATATTGTTTTATACCGCGAATGCTGTTCATCATTACAACAGTTTTACTCACGAGACGTCCATGATATCACGTATAAAGAAAAATATATTGTGGCTAAAGTTGATAATAACTATTCATCTGCTTTTTTCCGCGAAATGAACAGAAAAAAGTATATAATAATATTGTACAACTTCGAGTGGATGGTGATTTAGTCACGGATAGTACACGCATTCGACAAGTAATCCGAACTTATTATCAAGATGTTTATAACGAGAGACACCTGTTAACATGGATAACCCTGAATTTTGGTCTAATATCTCCACAATATCTGAGGATGACAAATTACAATGTGATAGTGACTTTACGTTACCTGAACTCACCACGGAAGTGTCTCAACTTAATAAGCGAAAATCTAGTGGGTATGATGGCCTCAGTGCTGAATTTTTTATATAAAAAAAGATTGGAAACATCTAGGTCCTCTTTTTCTCAAAATGCTTCAAAGTGCTATCAACAGTGGTTTGCTTCCCATATCAACTAGAAGAGCAGTGCTTATTCTCCTACCGAAGAAAGGTGATCGGTTGAACTTAGATAATTGGCGTCCTATTTCTCTTCTTTCTCTGGTTTTACCTACTATTATCTCTCCCTGTCAAACATTTTGTGTTCCTTGACGCACCATTTTTTCTAATCTACATCTTATTCGTGATGCTATTACTTATACTAACTGAGAAACCTCTCCTCTCGGGATAGTTTCGTTGGACCAACAAAAAACATTTGATTCTGTCAGCCATGACTACCTTCGTCATTTATTAAGTACTTATGGTTTTGGCCAATCCTTTTGTAATTTTTTCAGTTTAGCTTACTGAAGCTCAAAGTTTTGTTTGAGTTGGCTCTCATCTTACTTCTCCTTTCCAATTTAACCGTGGAGTCCGTCAGGGTGGTCCGCTTTCAGCACCTTTATTCTCATTGGTTATAGACCCGTTTCTTCGTCTGTGTTCCAAAACTTTGTTTCCATATAGTCTTCGTCTCTCTAACACTTCCATTCTATCTTCTGCTTATGCTGATGATGTTCATATTTTAATTACTGCGGATCGAGGTTTTGATATTCTCAGTGAGACATTTGAATCTTACAGTCAAGTTTCTGGAGCTGCGTTAAATGTCCACTAATCTACTGGGTTATGTGCTGGCTCCTGGAACGATCGAACTGACTCGCCACTATTTTTTTTTCTGGTCTCGTGAAGGTGGCAAATTTTTGGGCGAGTTTTTTGGCAACACTCCTGAATGGGAGTCCAGAAATTGGGACCAACTCTTGACTGCAGTTGAAATTTTCACCAACCGTTCGAACAGACTCTTTCCTGGCTCTCATACCGTGGACGCTGTATTTTGGCTAATCAATTTATTGGCTCCAAATTATCTGATCGTCTTAGTGTTCTTGAACCGAATGCCTTTTATGTGGAGACTTAATCAATTTTTACACAACTTTGTATGGCATAGACGCCATTGGCTTCATCGAAATTATCTGTATTATCCCGTAAATAACGGAGGTTTAGGTTTACACCATATTCAATCGAAATTATATTTGTTGCGACATCGATTTATTGAACGGTACTCTTCCGATGGCTCGCATCCATTGACTGATTACTTCCTTTCAACGTTACTTCCAGTTCTTTCTAGTATTTCCTTCTTCCTGAAAGATACTTCTGATTTATCTTGTCTTTCTACCTTACCATTTTAACAAAGTATTCTCCAGACATGGTCACTAGTGTCCCCTTCCCCTCGCCATCAACCTCTTTCTGCTGCCACTGTTTCATTATTACCTCTGCGTAGTTGTTTCTTTCTTCCTTCCAGTGAGGTTTCTCTTCAATGGAAAGACTGGGCTCGCATCGGCGTATATACTATAGGTGATCTTCGCAATCCCGATGGCTCTTGGAAATCTCTACAAAATTTTCCCCTGACTCATTTAACAATTCCTACCCAACGTAGACTCAATTCTGCTTTTCAAACACTTGAAGTTTACTGTTCCCCTTTGTCTCCCAACACACCGAATATCTAAACTGAGCCTAGTATACGTTTCTATTACACTCTTTCAGACAGCATACAGCAACTTCTTTCCCCTGTTGTTAAGCATCGTCTATATCCACATCTTCTGCATCTAAATTTACCGAGGATCCCTCTCCCAGGTCTCAGTATCTTCCCAGACTGCAATTTATTTAATTGACAGGCTCTATATCGATTTCGTAGTTACTCTCTTGATGTTGCTGTCGTCTGGCGTTTGCTTTATGGTAAAAAAAAAAAGGTCACTCCCTCAGTCCTTTTTCAGTGGAATAAATTTCCATCCCCTGCTTGCCCTTGGTGCCCTTTTCCCAACCATTGCACAGTAGAACACATGCTTCTTCAATGACCTCTGGTGCAGCGGTTTTCTACATATATTTCTGCTTTAACAGGCCAACCTATGACGCGGTCTTGTAAGTTAAAAGGTTTTGTTGGTCCAAGTAATTCCGTCACATTAGCAAACTACTTGCTCGTTCTAGCAAAAAGTGCGGTATGTACTCCTACTTGTGAATGTTTACAGCAGTACTCTGTATCCCAGATACCAGGTGATTTTTAATGTTCGTCTGAAGAATAGACTACTATCCGAGAACCATCATAGTGGGCTGACTAATACTATAGAATTAGTCCTGGATTTTTGGTGCAGTAAGAATGTTCTTTGTACTATAAATAATTATGTGTTGGTTTTCCGTTTTTAAATGATAATTTTACTTATGTTTCTATCATGTAAATTAGTCGAATTGCTTGGGTTTACTTTCATCATTTAATTGTTCATTACGCTTTAAGGAATATTGTCTGAGAAGCTTATTGTTTCTGTATTTGGTGTAACACTATAATTACTTTGTTATATATTTGTGCCACCACGCTGACCTAATAAATGAAATCAATCTATCTATCTATCTATCTATCTATCTATCTATCTATCTATCTATCTATCTATCTATCTATCTGTCTGTCTGTCTGTCTGTCTGTATGTATGTATGTATGTATGTATGTATATATGTATGTCTATCTATCTATCTATACTCATATTTATAGCCTAGGTGGTCGAGAGTTCTAGTGCGGTAGTCTGTCTGCCCAAGGATCGTGGATTCGAATCTCACCTCGGACATGGATGTTTGTGAGTGTGTTTTAGCCTAGGCTATAAGTAAGATCAACGCAGAAATAAAGGCACAATCGAATAACTAAATGTAATGTAACAGGAAAATAAATAAACGATATATATTTTTAAAAAGTTAGCGTGTCTGACTACGAATTGAAGGGACTCGGGTTCGATTCCCGGCGTTGTCAAGGATTTTTGTGAGGCCTTTTTTCGTCTGGAACGATACCCACTTAGCATTGTGATGCAATTGGGGAGCTGCTATGAATAAAATCTATTGGCGATCACTGTGAGAGCTTAGGCTCTCCTCTCCCAACCCGTCAGTGCAGCGTGGGAGTAGTAGATCAATATCCACCCTCCGGGCAGAAGCCTCATCCAGTAGTGGATTGAATATGACTGTGATTTATTATTATTGTTCATATAAATATCGTTCTTATCGTAAGTTATCCTTCTTTTCCTGATGGTGCAAAAATACCACACTATTTACGAGATAAGCTGATTCTTTAGGATTTATAAGGAAAGACGTAAATAAGACTCTATTTATTACAATAAACATAATAATACTCTATTGATCATCAGGCAATAATATTATTATTAATAATAATAATACTCTGCATATTTATATAAAAAGAGAAGTCCTGATTGACTGACATTTCAATGCCCAGGGCAAGCGGTTTAAGCTAGAAACTTGAAATTTATACGCTAAACAGGTGTTATGACGTAAGGTACTACTTGTCAAGAATATAAGTGCATGTTTTCCATGGGCTTGCATCCTGTCCCTTGTTTTATTTGCCTCGTCTTTGAATCGAAACAAAGTGTGGTATATAGGCAACAGTCTTTCACAAAATCATTCAACATTTACTCCCTTGTTGTTGCAATATATGCAGAACGCAATAAATCACGATTAGAAACAGGAAATACTTGTTTTGTTACAGGACAGGAGTATAGTATACCATAGATCGTTTCCAAAAAAACACTGTAATGCTCATTGCAACAATCAACAAGCCTCTGTAGTATGGTGGTTATCATGCTCGGCTTTCACGCGTGGGTTTGCAAGTTCAAACCCTGGCGGGTAAAGTTTACTTTAAAAAAGAAAAATAATTAAGTCCGTGAGTTCAAACCCTGGCGAACACAACATTTTCTTTTGTAAGTTTTAATTCAAATTACTGTACTTTTCAAATAATAAAATATACTTTAACCATCTAGAATAAAATATATTGAAGTGGAATAAATACTGTTTCAGTAATAAGTGAAATAGTGTGCTTTACACTCTTGAAAAGAACAGTTGATTACTTCATGGGGTCCACACGAACCCGCGATCCCTCAATCCGTACTCGGACACACTAATGACTTTTTAAACAATATCGTTTATTTATTTTCCTGTTACATTACATTTAGTTATTCGATTGTGCCTTTATTTATGCGTTTATCTTACTTATAGCCTATAGTCTAGGCGCATTTGTAAGTTCGTGGGATTTTGAATGAAGGGATGTTGCGGGTAGGGTGAATACCTTCATTGGAAGGTACCTAATCATGTGGTACCAGGTGGCAAGCCGAAAACCGTGGCAGGAGACCGGGAGGGGGGGAAACAAAATGGCCGCCGGTGAAATTCGTCTTTCTGCCTTTAAAGTACTATAACTTCTACAAATTTTAAATTAAAACGTTCGTGGTTGTGCGAATATTTTAATAACACATCAAAAATTCCATTTTAGGACAATTTGTTGCCATACCGACGCCATCCGACGCCATATTTTAAATATGACGTCCTTAAATCCCAAAATTAATTCTCGATCCCTTTTCTTTATATTCAAAGGGAAATAACTCGTAAACTACTACAGGTAGCCGAAATAGTCCTGAAATAAACGTTGTAGGCCAATTTAAGGGCTTTCCAACACGGAATGTTCCATTTCTGTATCTTTAAAACTAACGGAACTAGACTAGTTTATATAATGGTAGGTGTATGGCTTATGGCGTTTAATGCAGGGCCAGAAAGATTGGTCTGACACCTGCATTTGTAAGTTCGTGAGTTTTGTGTGAAGGACCGTTGCGGGTAGGGGAAATACCTTCATTGGAAGGTACCTAATCATGTGGTACCAGGTGGCAAGCCGAAAACCGTGGCAGGAGACCGGGAGGGGCGGAAACAAAATGGCCGCCGGTGAAATTTGTTTCTCTGCCTTTAAAGTGCTATCTATAACTTCTACAAATTTTGAATTAAAACCTTTGTGGTTGTGCGAATATTTTAATAACACATTAGAAATTCCATTTTAGGAGGACAATTTGTTGCCATAGTGAAGTCATATTTTAAATATGGCGTCCTTAAATCCCAAAATTAATTCTCGATCCCTTTTCTTTATATTCAAAGGGAAATAACTCGTAAACTACCACAGGTAGGTGAAATAGTAATGAAATAAACGTTGTAGGCCAGTTCAAGGGCTTTCCAAAGAGGTATGTGCTATTTCTGTATCTTTAAAATGAACGGAGCTAGACTAGTTCTTATGTAAAAAAAGAGATTGTTCTTATGAAAATTTTAAAGAATGTCGGCAAACCTACAGAAGAGTTGCTGTTCCAGGAAGATGACGAAAGAATAGAACTGGAAGAAATCGATTCAACAATGCCCGTACTTACTAGCACTGAAGCATCAATTACACACAAATCAGCTGTTTCTTACTCTGTTGCTATTCTTGATGGCATGGCGGAACTCTAAGCGTGGAAAAAGCCAGCGCATGTTAACCCATGCATCGATTTGTCTACAGAATTCTGCAAAAGAATAGAGTCAACAATCTTGAAATACGATGAAACTCACCTTGTTTTTGATACGCATGGAAATAAGTCATTAAAATGTCAATGTGGAAGAAAAGAGCAAGAGACAGCCCAACAATCGAATACAAGATATCTGACTCTGCCAATATAAAAAATGTCAGTACGAGAAATCTGTCCCATCCAAAAACCAAAGTTCTATTCACAGCTTATCTTTCAGAAAAAAAATCTGCTTTATGCAAGCAAGTTGGGAAAACACTTAGTTGCCAGCTGGAGGACAGAAACAAAATCTTCAGTAGGGAAGGACATCAGTGAGTTAAAGAGTACTCATGAGGAAACAGATACAAAAATAATACTTCACAGTCTTTATGCAGCGTATCAAGGGGCACAGACCATCCATATAATGTCCCAAGATACTGATGTCCTTGTTCTGTCTGTGTGGTGGTCTAGACACTAACCTGCCAATACAAAGTTTCTCAGGAGTTGGAGCTAATAAGAGGATGATAGCTATCCGTACCTCTCTTGGACCTCTTAGAGTAGAAGCCTTACTTGGGTTCCATGCTATCTTAGAATGTGATATTACTGGGGCATTTTCAAGGAAGTCAAAGAAGATATTTTGAAAAGCATTTTACAACGCTGGAGTTGCGATGTTAGAATCTCTTGGAAATCTCGGTTCTAGTCGGTTCAATGACGATGACGAGAGGATCATTGAGAAGTTCATTTGCAATATTTATGTGCCGAGCACTAACATTCAAGATATTGGGAAACTACGATGGTGGCTATTCACGAAAAGGGACATTCAAGGCTCAGGACTTCCTCCAACCAGAGCGGCCCTTACACCTTTCATTAAAAGAGTGAACTTCCAAGTACTGGTATGGAAAAGTGCCGGAAAATCGCATCCAAATCTACCAAGCCAATAGAGTGTGGATGGGAAGAAAAAACTAGTGATGAAAAGAAGATTGTTCCTGTGATGTGCACACTACCTTGCGCTCCAGAGACTGTATTGCGGCTGATTCGCTGCGGTTGCACAATAAGTAAATGTTCTTTGGCATGAAAATGTCGATCTCAGTCCCTGCGATGTACGGAACTGTGTCTTTGTGGCGGAGATGAAGATCAGTGTGTAAACTATGACTTACGATGGGAAGATTCAGAAGATGATAGTGACGAGACTCTCGATGGCTAGTCTTCATATGGCCTTTGTTACCCCAAATAATGGAATCAATTGTTGTTATCATAAAGGAACATTATTTTCGGAACAAAATGAATCTGATTTTCAAATTCTCCAGGAACAATCTGGAAAAAAACAACGAATCGTCCGAACTCACAATAATAACAAGCTGAGAAAATGTGAATACCCGTGTCAGTACATGTGACACTTTACGATTATAATAAACATTGTTAAAACTTCATGCTATAAGATCCTGGTGGCTGAATCATTGAATCAAATGGTAAACAAAACAGAAGATAGGTGTGACATCGTAGGGGAGAAACCTTAAAAATAGAACATAAGGAACGCTCAGGTGAGAAACCGTAGGTGTGACATCGTAGGGGAGAAACCTTAGAAATAGAATGTAAGGAATGCTCAGGTGATAAACCATAGGTGTGGCATCGTAGGGGAGAAACCTTTGAAATAGAATGTAAGGAATGCTCAGGTGAGAAACCATAGGTGTGACATCGTAGGGGAGGAACCTTTGAAATAGAATGTAAGGAATGCTCAGGTGAGAAACCATAGGTGTGACATCGTAGGGGAGAAACCATAGCAATAGAATGTAAGGAATGCTCAGGTGAGAAATCAACTAGTAAAGACCCACTAACGAGCTGAGTGGTGTTTTATAGTGACCGACTGGGTCGGATAGACAACGGGTTCATAAAGAAATAAAAGTAAATAAATGAAATAAATAAAATAAATCAAACACCAAGGAATATAAACAATGGTATTAACAGATTAGTTAAATAAAAATCTCACCAGAAAATATATTTTTTCTTTATGTGATAACTATTTTAAATCCAAAAATGTGTAACTCGAGGATATATTTCTAAACTAACTGGATTACAGAGCATCATATAGGATAGATTAGGTATATATAAAGCCAAAGTTACTTGCATATGTTGTGTTTTGTTGTGTTTTTTGTGCAGTTTATGTTTGTGTTGTGCTTTCGTTACACCCCTCTTTCCTGTCCACTCAAGAAACACATAGTTTAAAAACAAGTAAAGCAAAGATGAGAATGATGATAGCCCAATTCTGATTTATCTTTTACACGCCCAATCCTAAAAGGGGCGCTCTGAGTCATTACAAAAATAAGTAAGGTTAAGTTTGTGATATTAAATTTCCATCTTTCACAGCGTCTTGCACTAATCATTCTGCCATTGTATTTAAAACCATAAAGTACTACATATACCATTCTCATTTTAAAGGTCTTGAATTGTAAAAGAACGTTTATTTTAGGGTACTTTCGCCTACATGTAGCAATTTGAAAGTTATTTCCCTTTGAATATAAAAAAAGGGATCGAGAATAATTAATTTTGGGATTTAAGGACGTCATATTTAAAATATGACTTCACTATGGCAACAAATTGTCCTAAAATTAAATTTCTGATGTGTTATTAAAATATTCGCACAACCACGAACGTTTTAATTTAAAATTTGTAGAGGTTATATTACTTTAAAGGCAGAGATACGAATTTCACCGGCGGCCATTTTGTTTCCCCCCTCCCGGTTCCCTGCCACGGTTTTCGGCTTGCCATCTGGTACCACATGATTAGGTACCTTCTAATGAAGGTATTCACCCTACCCGCAACATCCCTTCACTCAAAATCCCACGGACTAGGAAATATTGACATATGCTCCTGGACTACTAGGTTAAAACACACTCATAAACATCCATGTCCGATGTGGGATTCGTATCCACGATCCTTGGGCCGACAGACTACCGCACTAGACCTCTCGACCACCTGGGCCATAAATATGAGTATAGATATATAGATACACACACGCCGAAAGTTCCCACAGGTTTTTCAAGCTTTGCAGGGATGCTATTTTCAATACAGGCCCTTGTAACTATCTTCCTCAATCCTTTTTAGAAGCGAGATTGCTGATTTATGTCATCACTCAGACCTTTAACTTGTTTAAAAACCCTTAGATGCTAGTAAATATTCAGATTTTTTAAGAACAGAAAGTTTGTAAAAATAATCATAACAGGCATACACCCTGAGTTCTACCCCCTCCCCCTCGTACAGTTCGTGACTATCAGCGCGTCCTTTTTAAAGTATTTCGCATCTGTTATAATTCTACGTAAATCCACATTAGTTTGCATCCATCCATTGCTCTACAATCCATTTTGTAGAGAACATTAGTTCATTTCTCATTTTTCAACACGTTGTTTGTTAGCTTTCAGAATTACATTGATCAACTTTAATATTTATAGAGTTTATTAATTTAGTTTTGTAACAAAATAAATAATGTTCTACAGAATACAACAATTTCAAAATAATTATTCATATTTTCTGTGTTCCAACCTACCGAGAAGCTGTAGCACAAATGGATTGGTTTAGCAACTGGAAGGTTCAAAAGTGCTGTAAGGACATGAAGAATTGCAACGAAACTGTGTGTAGGGACAATACGCACAACAGAAGCAAACACGTGTTGTTTAGTTTGTGAGGAAAAACAGTGTTGGGGACAAGACCTCCCCTCAGAAAAAGGTAAATATTACCGCAGGTGCGCAGGAACGAGTGGACCGAAGCGAATGAAATTGTGCATAGATATTGTAGATGTACTAGAAGGCAATACGTGTTTCACAAGTGTCACCCTCCAAGTTGCTTCAAATTTGGCACAGCAACAGTAGACAGAAAATGTGTGCACTTACATCTGACATTTGTGGGTACGTACCTCTAACGCGTTGCGCGTGGTGCAAAATCTCATTGTGTTTCGACTATTATTCCACAGACGTCCTTTTCTGTGAGACATTTGAACCATAATCAGCTAGTGACTTGCACAATATTTTTTATATGTCTATATCTTGGCAACGATGCCTGGCTATTAAAAACGTGGTGTTGGTGTGCTCTGAAAAATTGTTAATTTTCGTTGGAAAAATAGAAGATGAACTATATTTGATTATGCTGCTTTTCTACTGAATGTTTGAAGCTTCGTAAGTACTACACATATTCCCTTAATATATGTTATTTCGAAATTGTGCTGAAAAAAAGCGTATAATGCACTCGGCAGCCACACGTAAACATTGTGAGAACAGTGTTGGAAACTCTTTTATGTGGGATTTTTCATAGGGATATTTTCTTGTAGTGGGATTTTCCCTTTTTCCTACCTGTAAAACGTGACAAATTAAGATATTCACGTTTAGATATCATATGTATTAATGCATAATATTTAATATTCAGTGTTTACAGTACTGTTGACTAAGTCTTCTATAAAATAACGAGAGTGCGAGCAATCCAAACACATTTGCAAAATGGGGCAGTGCTCTAAGTGTGTGAAAACGATATCCAGGCAAGACAACTACAAAGGTATAACTTGTGATGTATGTGAAGGTGTTTTTCATGGGAGCTGTGTGAACTTGAAACCCGATGAGATAAAAGCATTGAAATCATCTGGGAACGATTAGTTTAGTGATAGTTGTAAGGTTAATAGACGCAATAGTATGCAGGAAGATGTATCGGGGCAAGATTCTGGAAAACATCCTACGTTAGCGGAAGTAGTGTTGTCCATCAGGGAGGAAATTACATCGTTAGAGAAATCAAATAGAAAAACTGAAAATGATCTAGGCAAATCTTTGAATATGGATCATAAAAAGCTGGATGAGAATACTGGTCTATTTAAGAAACAAAGTGATCTGTTAAATATATGTATGAAAAGCATAAACGAATTGAAAAATGAAAACAAGCGTTTACAAAAGGAAATCGATAATCTGAATCTGAAGCTTGAAGATTATGAACAATATAGTCGAAGGAATTCCTTAGAAATTTTTGGAATTCCGGAGCAACCTAATGAGAATGTTGTAAGTCTGGTTACTGAAGTTAGCAAGGCGTTAGATGTGAATATTCAAGAAAACCAAATTGACGCGTGTCATAGGCTTAGAAAATCTAATAATCAACCTATTTCTGGTATAATTGTAAAGTTTGTGCGTAAAATGGATTGCTAATGGTGGTCCAATTTTTATTAATCATAGTTTATCTTCTGCTAGAAAAAGTGTTTTTAATGAAGCTAGAAGAATAAAAAACGAGCTTGGATTTGAATACTTATGGATCGATATGAATCGTAATATAAAGTTAAGGAAAAAAGCAAATGATTCCAGGGTTTTCGTATAGAAAACTGGGCGATATCAGATCTCTTAGAAAATAATGTCTAATAGCAACGGAATTACATTCTACTGTCAGAATGTTAGGGGTGTAAATACTAAGTTAAGAAACTTATATTTAAATACACTTAACTACAATTATGACGTTATTATCTTAACTGAAACTTGGCTCCATGATAATATATTCGATAGTGAAATTCTTGATAAAAGATACAGGTTATTCAGAACAGATAGAAACTACAATAGAGCTGGCGGAGTGCTAATAGCGATAAAAGATTATATTCAGGCCTACAGTTTTAACATTGACGAGATCGATCTTGAAGTAGTTGGTGTTAAAATAAAAGGTTCTAAAGGAAACTTAGTTATTTCTTTATATTTCAAGCCGAATACAAACTCAGAAATTTACAATAATTTACAATTTATTTAAAAGAAGGGGATATGGAGTATTCAAGGATATTATAATCTTTGATGATTTCAATCTACCGAGTATAGTTGATTCTGATTTAGTGTTAGGTGGATCTGTTTTTAAAATGCTATGTAATTTTTTATCGTTGCACAATTTAAAATTGATAAACAATGTCAAGAATAATAGTAGAACTTTAGACTTAGTTGGGAATAATACTATGGGAATAATACAATAATACCACAACATTTCCCATAATACGATGGGAAATGTTGTGGTTGATGAGGTTAGTGTTCCCATATTAACAATAGATCCCCATCATCCAGCTTTGTCTATTAACTTTCATATTGTATACAGTCTTAGTAAGATAAAATTTAATGCTTGTAGTCTTCCGGATTTCAAGAAAGTTGATTTTTTAAATTTTTGCTATGAGTTAAGGTTCACTTTATGGCTTATATCTGGTGAAGTAAAACGTAATCCATTATTTTGCCAATAGATGGCTTCAGTGATCTGTATCTCGCGTTGTACAAGTCCGATCGGGTTCAACGAGATGGCGTTCAAACGATGAGATTGCGTACTACAAACACTGTTCAGATAGTTGTGATGAGTTGACTCAGTGTTGTGTGAGCGCGCGTCAAAATGGACACTAGCAAAGAGAAAATGCGCTATATTTTACAGTTTTTCTTCAATAAAGGCGAAAACTCAAGCCAGGCGGCTGCAAATGTGAATAGTGTTTATGGTCCTGATACTGTAACAGCGAATCACGCGCAGTTGTGGTTTCCATTCCGGTAATTTTGACGTCAAAGATGTACCACGCACTGGAAGGCCAAGTGTCGAAAATGTCGATAAAATCATGGACATTGTCGCGTCCGACCGTCATGTAAGCACTGTTTCGATTGCCCAAGAGCTAAACATTGCACAAAAAACCGTGTGGAACCATTTGCATAAGGCTGGATACACAAAGTAGCTTGATGTATGGGTGCCACACGAGTTAACGCAAAAAAACTCATGGACCGAATTTCCATCTGCGAATCGCTGCTGAATCGCAACAAAAGCGACCCATTTCTGAAGCGGTTGGTGACTGGTGATGAAAAGTGGATCACTTACGACAACGTCACGCGAAAACGGTCGTGGTCGAAGCGCGGTGCGCCGGCGCAAACGGTGCCCAAGCCAGGATTGACGGCCAGGAAGGTTTTGCTGTGTTTGGTGGGATTGGCAGGGAATTATCTACTATGAGCTGCTCCCCTACGGCCAAACCCTTAACTTGGAACTATACTGTCAACAATTGGACCGTCTGAAGGCAGCGATCGCCCAGAAGCGCCCAGCTTTGGCCAATAGGAGAGGCATTGTGTTCCACCAGGACAACGCCAGGCCACACACATCGATAGTGACTCGCCAGAAGTTCCGGGAGCTTGGTTGGGAGGTTCTTATGCATCCACCTTATAGTCCGGACCTGGCACCGAGTGATTACCATCTGTTCCTGTCCATGGCGAACACGTTTGCTGGTGAAAAATTCGCTTCAAGAGAGGCTTGTGAAAATCGACTGTCTCAATTTTTTGCCAATAGTGACAAGGGTTTCTATGAGAGAGGCATCATGATATTACCTTCCAAATGGCAACACGTTATCGAACAAAACGGCGCATATGTGACCTAAATCGGATCATTCTAACTATGGTAAGTCAAGCCTTCAATGTCATGCAAAAATAATGGATTACTTTTTACTACAGCAGATATAACTGTCGCGATCCTAATTTTGCAGTTTTTTTATTTCAATGATAAATTTAATAAGATTATCGAGAAGCATGTACCCAAATCCAGGATAAAGAGTAGTAAGAAATATCCTACATGGTCCACAAAAGAAATTATAAATATCTTGAAAAGGAAAGAATATTTTATTAAAAGAAAGTCATTTTCTTCATTTTACAATAATATGTTTTGCGAAATACGTAGAAGGTCTAAAAAATTAATTAACACAGCTTATAAAAATTATCTACGTGAAATTGAGACTAATGTTGATGTCGAAGTTGGGCAATTCTGGAAATAATTTCATAATATAAAGAGGAACAAGAGCGACTATCCCAATGATATGGAATATAAAGGTACTGTATTAAGAAACAAGCAAGAAATTGTGGATGGGTTTGCAAATGTATTTAGTAATATGTATAATGATAAGACATCCGATGAAGTTATAGATGGAAAAAATGATTTCTGAGTTTATTAAATTTAGATATAAAAAGAAATAACTAGCGGAGATTATGTAACAGCAGTGAAGCAATTAAAATCAAGTCGAACTTGTGGTCCTGATCGAATTCCTGTATATGTTTTTAAGGCGTGTAGTGAACTATTAGAAAAACCTTTACTATTCATTTTTAACTTGGCAATCGAAACTTCTATATTCCCGAATCTATGGAAGATAAGCAGAGTCTGTCCAATATTTAAGTCTGGTAACAAAGCAAATTTGGAAAACTACAGGCCAATATCTATTTTACCTACCCATGCTAAATTACTAGATTCAATTTTATTCGAGAAAATGTTTAGTCATGTAAAACCGTTCGTTTCACCTTTCCAAAATCGTTTCTACAGAAATAGATCAACCATAACTAATTTGTCAACTTTCACTAAATTTATTTCTGAATGTTTAAATTCTAACCGTTCTGTCGATGCAATATATTTATATTTCTCAAAGGCATTTGACAAACTCGATCATAGTCTTCTGCTTACAAAGTTGAACACTTATGGCATGTCGGCAAGGTTGATAAATTTAATGAGATCATATTAATCCGATAGAAAGCAGCACGTTTCGTACCGATTGTCGAAATCTAGCTATTATAAGGCTTCATCAGAAGTACCTCAAGGCTCAAACTTGGGATCACTATTATTCCAATTATTTATTAAAGATCTACCGTTGGAGATAAAACATTCGAAATGCTTATTATTTGCAGATGATGTAAAATTATTCATCGAAGTAGTTGACGAACACAGTTATAACAAACTTCAGGAAGATCTCAATAATTGTTATAGTTAGAGTATAAGAAATAAGCTGTATTTTAACGTAAGAAATGTAATACTATATCTTTTACCAGAAAACGTAACTCAACAGAATTTGAATATAAACTTAATAACAATAAAATAGGTAGGATTAACCAGGCAAGAGATCTTGGTGTAATTTTGAATAGCAAATTTACTTTTGAAAATCATATTGAGAAACTTACTAATGAAGCTTACAAATTATAGGGGTTTGTAATTCGGAATTTACAAAGGACTTTAACGACATTAGGGTTCCTATAATACTTTACAATAGTAAAGTAAATTAAAGTATGCATCTCTGGTCTGGTCCCCTTCCTCCAAAAACTTTATTGAAAAATTGGAGAGAGCTCCGAAAAAAAAAATTAAGGTACCTTTATTGCAGAAAATTTAAAACATCTTCATATAAAGAGACAATCTCTGATAATAGCCTACTGGTAGATTTTCAGTATGACTCCTTATCTAAAAGAAAAGAATTAGCGAAACACGTATTCCTATATAAACTGGTAAATGGTAATATTGACTGCGGAGATCTGTTAGAAAAAATAAATTTCAATGTCGGCAGACTATCAGTACGTAAGAGATTACTGTTATACATACCGTTTTCTAATACACATATATTGATAAACATGAACTCGCCGATGGTCAGGATTTGTAGGAGACACAACAGTATGGTACAAAGAAATAGTAATATAGATTTTTGCATTGAAATTTACAGATTTTCTAAGTTTTATCAGACAAATGTTATAACACTTTCAAATTATTCACCGAATATATACATATTTTGAAATCCCTCTAAGACAGGTAAATATATTTAATTAGATTATTGGAATAGAAACTATGTAATTTTATGAAAATCTATAACGCAAAATAATTTATCATTGAAATTTTTATATAATCTTTGTAAATGTTGCCTTGTATATCTTCCTCACTCGTAACTCTGTTCTTCATCTTAATACAATCGGATCATCATTTATTATTACCAATATTACTTTTGTATTCCTTTTTATATTTTCTTTCATATTTCTCTCTTACCTTTATGGTGACTTTTCTACCTTTCATTTCTTTTTTTTTAACATTCTAGTTTTAAGTAATACCATGTATAATAAAATGTATATGATTGTAACATGTAAAACCTGTAATAACCGGAGATGGCTCTCTGTTGCGGGCGTAAAGAAAATAAACAAATAAATAAATAAATCTGTGTACATACACATAAATATGTCGGAGCGGAGATATATTGCAATCTATATATCTATTTCTGTGAATACAATCTATATCACGACATTTTCCTTACTTTCTATTCCCAGTCTTTACTTCGAGTGTTCAACATGTTTGATGTTTGAAGAGATATTTGCCTCTCCAAAACAACCGAGGACCCACAGTAACACGTATTTCCTACTTTCAAGCCAAATATGGATTGGCAGACTTTCACTATTTTCACACTAGCCGTTTCCTACTTACCTAAAGCGTATTTGATAGTAATATTTCGGGAGGGGTGCTTTTACTCCCTTACAATGTTTTTCCGCATAAAACAAACCAACCACGTGTCGATTTATTTTCTGTCTACTGTTGCTGTGCCAAATTTAAAGCAAATTGGAGGGGACACTTGGGAAACACGTATTACCTTCTTTTACATCTACAATATCTATGCACAATTTCATTCGCTTCGGTCCACTCGTTCCTGCGCTCCTGCGGTAATATTTACCTTTTTTTCGGAGGGGGGGCCTTGTCCCCCACACTGTTTTTCCTCACAAACTAAACAACACATGTTCGCTTTTGTTGTGCGTATTGTCCCTACACACAGTTTCCTTACAACTTGAAGGTAAGATAAAATGAAGTGTATGGGCGGTAACAGCACTATGGCTTACGCCCGTCCCGATACGGGGAAAGCCCCTTATCTTTGTCACGTCGATCTTTAGCTGTTAATTAATTTAAAAAATATATGTTAAAGCTGAAGATGTAAAAGGTCTCCAGAAAACACTTACTGGTGTAAATGACCAGTATAATAATAATTAATAAAAACTAAAGATGTATAAAGCCACCAGTTAAAAACGTATAGGCTGTAAATAGGCCTTCACAAAATAAAACAATTATAATACATAAAACTTAACAGCTAAGGGACATAATCATCTCAGAGCGACGGAGATAAACCTGTCTCACGAACATTCCTAAAAACTCTCCGCAACATACCTGGTTCATCCCCTAACAATGACGCCATGTCATTGGGGATGTTATAATGTTGTCTGAAATGATTATATCCTGAACAATTTAAAAGAACGTGACGAATACTTAAAATTCCATTGCATTCACTACAATGCGGAGGGTCCAAACGTCGCAACAGATATCCATGAGTCATACGACTGTACCCTATACGTAGACGACATAAAAGTACTTCCTCACGCCCACTATCTCGGCAAGATGATTTCCATGGTGCAACAGTTACCTTAATTTCTTTCAATTTATTAACAGCAACGTCATCCCATCCTCGCTGCCAGTCATTCCGAGTAACATGCCTATAATATATCAACGTGTCCTGAATTGGGACATGCTGAATATCAATGTTAACTCCTAAAGAGGTTTCACGCGCAGCTTGGTCTGCAAATTCATTACCGTGGATACCAAAATGACTTGGTATCCACGAAAAGACAACCTCACCACCGGCATGGCAGATTGCATACGAGCGGATGCTTAGAATACACAGTTTCGTTGCAATTCCCCATGTCCTTTCGGCACTTTTGACGTACACTTATTAGCACTTTTGATATTTCGTGATCAAATGTTTGGAGATGTCTGTGCCCCACCCATCCGTTGTTTCCAGCAAAATACGAAAAACGCATTCAATCATTTTACGTCTACCATCTCTGTGCACAATTTCATTCACTTCGGCCCAAGCCTGTCAAGCGGGCGCTTTCACAATTTCGGGTGGGGGCTTTTGCCCCCTAAAACCGTTTTTCTGCAGAAACAAAAAACACATCTTCTTTTATTTCATGTGTAACTACCTGCCAAATTTTATCAAAATCGGAGTGTTACACTTGGGTAGTGTTTCTTGTCAGTCTAAAGGTGAGGAATTTTTTAAAAGCATAGGATATGACTATTCTACTAGAAAATATAAGATTCCGATGGGTGAAAAGTATGTTAAACCCACAGTACGTTATATCATGAGGCGTGATCCGAATAATCCAGATTATCCGAGTGAATATCCTGAAGTTCTTCATGAAGATATTTGACCTTGTTATTCTAGGCTGTTTTAGGGTTTTTGATTGCACCAAAGAAGGAAAAGAGGAGTTGTTAAGTAATGGGAATTAAGGTTCTTCCTATTTCTCCTTCCCCTTTTTTCCTTCAGACCTGAAAACTTTGAGGATTTATTTTTTGATCTTCAAGAAAAGAAATCCAATTTTTCGTTCATTGTCTTTCTTTTCTTTTTTTGGTTGCGGTAAAATATGTAACGACTCAATTTTGGTTGACCGTTACATATCTTGCCCTCTCCCCCTTTTGTGTGTTGATCGTCTTCTTTTCTTTTATGTTCGTACTTATTTTCGTCTTCGACTTTCTACAAATTGTTTATTTGTCCAGATGTTGATTGACAAATGTTGATTAACCATACAAAACACTCCTTTGATTGTTGTTTGGCGGTATATGTATTTTTTTCTATGTATTTCTGGATATTTCTTTGCATATTTAATTCTATCATTTTCTTCAACTAATTTTCTTTCGTTGAAAATCTTCATAAACAGTTAAAAAGATCTGATTGTTGTTTTATTTTTATCAGAATTTTGGTGGTAAACTCCCCCCCTTTTCGCTCTTCCTTCTGTTTGGTTCTCTTCTCTTATTGGCTGATTCCATTCAGTAGTTGGAACATGGTCGTCGAACAGGTGAAGCTGCGAAAAATTACGCTGCCTCAGAAAATTATATTGAACCAAAGTTTAATGTAGCCATTGTCGAAAAAGTTTATATAAATATAGAGCAGCTACCATTGGTATATTACAACAACTTTTAGGAAGCTGTTACTCCCGTATCCCTAAAAGAGGATCGATTGCTGCAGCTTACATCTCTCACCCTCCATATTGGCTTGAACCAGGAGTGGACTGGAAGAAGCATATCAACAAGCATCTTAACAGGGGTTTGTTATGTGAAATAGCGTTAATCAGTGTTGTAAGTGATTTGTTGCGGTGTTTGTTGTGTGCAGTGTTGGTTTTCTGAAATAATTAAAATATAATTTCTGTGTGGCTTGATACCCTCTTCTTGTGTATGTGCAAGTAGTTCAGTGCTTTCTTCGATATGAAATTGGTGTGGCTTTTCTGTGTGTTGATGTGAACCATAAGGATGTCTACTTAATTTGATAGGCGCTGGGGGCGGAATTACTTTTCAGGTCATGTATGCTTAACCTCTTAAAATTCCTCTTTCTCTTCTGGAAAATCCAAGTCTGGTTCACCTATATTTAGACCGAACAAAAACACCAGAGGTGCAAAAAGTGGAGCCAAGTTCTTTAGC
>JAGDQP010026907.1:0-25453 GCA_022664845.1 Lepisma saccharinum
CCTAATTTTTTAACTACGGTGGCCAATGGTGCCTAAGAATGAAAATCTAATTTCGAGCGTTGGTTATCGGCCTGTATGTTGTCTAGTTACACTTTCAACTTACATTTCTAGATGGCTCAGAGGCCAAACCTCTTGAAAGAAGAGAGGTAACAGTGCTCTTTCCAACTCCACCTTTGCCTGATAATATCAATATCTTATGACGTACAGTTGATAATCTTTCTTTAACTTCATCTACTCCTAGAAAAAAAGAACAAAAACATATTAACTATGATCTAGACGTACCGTTGGTTTTCTGAAAATGCTTTAAAACGACTGCTAGTTTTGAAACTATATTGATTTGTTACATCACAGTAATTTGCAAAATTTTATCAGAGTCGTAAGTGATTCCCTAAAGATCTCTCAACTACACGAGGATTTCTAGATTAATCTCTGTCAATCAAATTACAGTCTTAACTGTATTTGAAGCAATGCATTTATTTTTACTTCATTTTGACAAACCATAAGGTTTTTGTAACTCCCAAGCGTTTGAAAAGCAACTGTAACATTCAAGAAAACTAAACAATAATTTATAGAATAACTAAAGAAAATTAAACTCAATAACATGAATAACCTGAGACTTGTCACAAGTAAGTGTACTTAACAATACATGGATCACCTCTCAGTTATCCCTTGTGCACGTTTTATTTTCCTCAATTATTGCTCTTATTGAATTCATTTTGCCACAAACCTGATAGACAACATCGCATTTCTACAACAACGTATTTGGTTTGGTACTCTGATTAGGTATTCTGTGATACGCTCACCTTCGAATAACAAGATGTTCCTCGCTTAACAAATACACAATAAAAAACTGAAAACACTAAAACACTATTATCAAGAAGTGGCAATTATTTTTGTTAATGTTATTGTCACACGTGATCATTATAGACAAGGAGTGATCACTAAAACCACAGGACAGTGATACCAACCACTTACAGATAACCCTATTAAAAGCACAGATAATAAAACATGGCAATTAATATAAGAAGTCACCATTATTTTACTCTCACTCACAAAAGCAGCTAACAGTATCAACCCCTAATATACCGATTATTCATAGTCTTCCCAAAATCCAGAAGAAAGATGTACCTTTTTGACTTGTCATTTCAGGACATGATTCCAGTGAATCTTGTTAAATGGTTGGCCAGATATTTGGGTAACTACAGATGTAAATTCAAGCATACAGTTCTCAGTCCCATTGAAGTAAAATGACAGATACGTGAAACTGCTTTAGTTAATGCCGGTTTTATAAAGCCGGTCTCCATAAACACTGTAGACATGTATCCTTGAGATAATAAACTAATTTCAGTTTTGCCTGCTGAACAACGTATTTCAATTAGAAGATCAATTTTACAAGCAAAGTGTAGGTTTAGCGATTGGTAACTACCTTTCACCGATTTCGGCAGATATAGTCAAGGATCGTTTTGAAACTGAAATACTCAATCATCCCTCACTTCAACAATCTGATTTTATACAGAGGTGAATTTCAATTAGATTTACTTTTGGACAAACTCAATAACATTCATCTCAGAATCCGCTTCACTAAAGAATTTGAATCCGAAGGCACCATGAATTCGTTAGATTTTCATATACAGGGTGAGGCAAAAGTCGGTTAACACCCCTGTAGCACACGAACGGCTCGGCGTTCACACTTGGATCACGGTATATGTTGTTCGGGTAGGTCATGGACTATATTGCACGACATGAGTGTCATGGCGGCCATCTTGGAGGCCGCCATCTTGGATCCAACTTTGAAATTTTAAATGAGAAGGGAGTCATGTGGGGTATCATGTGACACGAGCGCAATCTCAGATAAACAATGGTGCAGTCCATTTTCACTTACCTGTATTGGTTAAGAAGTTATTGCGTTACAAAGTGTGAAAATTGAACATTACAGCATGTTGTTCACTGTTGTTCCAGGTGATGTAAGATGATGCTAACAATCCCAGAACGCATCAAGTTTGTGGAAAAGAGTGGTGGACGATTTGCCAGGGTGATTGCGGTGGAGTTTAATGCATCCCACCCAGAGAGGGAGAACATCTCACACGTTGCAGTTTTCAAGTTGCTGAAGAAGTTCCATGAGACGGGCTCTGTGCACGACAAGGATCGATCTGGACGCCCACGGACCGCTACTGCCGACGACAAGGCGACAGACGCGTTGGCTGCTGTTGTGAAAAGCCCAAAACGCAATTTTCGTCGTGTGGCAGCCATACCACGAATCAGTCAGCGATCAGTGCTACGGGTGCTGCATGTGAACAAGTGGCACCCGTACAAGCTGCAGCTCCAGCAGCGTTTAACAGAGGATGATCCAGACAAGCGCGTGCAGTTTCCAGAATGGGCCACAGCAAGGTGTACGGACGATCCAATGTTAACACTATGTGTTTCTTTCAGTGATGAGGCATTATTTTTCGTCCACGGAGAGGTAAACAAACAAAATCACAGATACTGGAGTGACACAAACCCAGATTGGCGCCAAGACAACAAAGAGGTGGGTGGGGAAAAGGTGATGGTCTGGTGTGGAATCTGGGGGACGCGCATTATTGAACCGTTCTTCATCCACGGGACCCTGACTGGTGAGAAATATCGTGCTCTGCTCGAGGATGAAGTGTTCCCTGCCCTCTTGAATGAGGCCGGTGATTTCCCATCCTTTTCCCAGCAAGACGGGGCTCTACCTCACTATGCGCTATGTGACGCCAATGGCTCGATACACAATTTCCGAGCCATTGAATAGGGTGACGGGGACCCATAGAGTGGCCACCACGATCCCCAGGTCTTACGCCGCTGGACTTTTTTCTCTGGGGCCATCTGAAAAACCTCGTATATCAAGAACCCATCCGTGATATCCACCATCTGATGAAGCGCATTCTCCAATGTTGTGAAACCATCGACCCGGACATGCTGTTGCGAGTCAATACGGATTGGCAGAGGCGCCTTGCAGTGTGTCTTGCTCAAGAAGGACATCACATAGAGCACATGCTGTAATGTCCAATTTTCACATTTTGTAACGCAATAACTTCTTAGCCAATACAGGTAAGTGAAAATGGACTGCACCATTGTTTATCTGAGATCGCGCTCGTGTCAAATGATACCCCACATGACCCCCTTCCTATTTAAAATTCCAAAGTTGGATCCAAGATGGCGGCCTCCAAGATGGCCGCCATGACACCCATGTCATGCAATATGGTCCATGACCTACCCAAACAACATATACCATGACCCAAGTGTGAACGGCTTGGCTACAGGGGTGTTGACCGACTTTTGCCTCACCCTGTATATCGCCTCAATAATAGATTCCAGACTAGGATTTATCGCAAACCGACTTCAGGAGAACAATACACACACACAACTCAGGCCATCCATTAGAAATGAAATATAACATATGATCTAATCTCTTTTTGCGAGCACTTAACATTTGTGCGGTTCTAGCTACTTAAAGGATGAAATAGATATTATTCACTGAGGAAAAAAACCGCCCTTATATATTGACCATGTTGGATTGGTACCGGAAAATTCAACAACCCACCACAGATAAATTGTAAAGGATATATAAGGATGTCAATGTAAGTCCTGAAATTGTACCACCCAAGACGTTAGAGAAAAGTTTCACTCAATATAAAAGAAATTTTGTTTCTAGAAACGTTGGAGAAGGGGTATATCAAATTGCATATTTAGGCATGATCTAAAGAAACCTCAAGACTAGTGTCAGTGAACATATAAAAGATGCAAAAAGTGAAACTCCAGTTTCAGGTCTTTCTCAGCATTTGAAAATCTGATCTCACAACATTGTAGATAGCTTGTTTGTACACTGTAGGGTCACCAAAACAGTATATGAACATTTTTGTATAAACGAAAATCAACCAGGATCAACGGTTATTTAACAAGATCTGGCTACCTTTATTTAAATAAATTGGGGGGAGGGGACTGTTTCATTTTACATACGCAATAAGCGTTTTACGTAGTTTCTTTTGGTTCATTTTAAGACGGAAACATTCCATTAGACAGGATCTGGCACCTCTTTCCTGTTACTGACGTGGACAGTCGCTATTTTGCCTATAAGATAGCCCAGTGAACAAGGTCATACGTACTGCTTACCTACAAATTTCCTTTTATCCATATTTTCCCTAACCTTAAATTCGACTGAAAACGTATGTTTGGAGACGCGAAAATATTTTCGATAATAGTGTTTATGTGCTCTAGTGCATTTACTGTGTCAACGAGAAACATCTGGTTATTCAAAGGTCAGCGAATCATGTTTTCCTCGCTACACAACCAACGATATGATTATTCTGGCTGATCATCATGTTTTCTTAACATTAAGACATAAAACATCAAATGATATGCCTATTTGAAGCACCACTTCAGAAAATTTTATAGGTGCATGCTGCTGCCCGCATTCTACTGTAGACATTGACGCCAGACGAAGCAGGTACTCTGTCCTTCCTTACCTTCTAAGGAGTATCCCGATAGCACTAATTTTCACAAGAGACTAAATAAGCCCTACATGTTTCGTAGTATGCGATGTAAAAACTTCCAATAAATTCCAACCAGTTTGGCTTGGAGCGTATGTTACGACAGGATTAAGGACACGAAAATTAATGCTACTACAGCAAAGGCTTTTATTAAAAAAAAAAAATGTATTGTTAATATTCCCAATATTAGTTGAGCAACTGTGAATTCTGATAACGAAATAAACGTCGATTAGGCTCAAGGCACCAACGTTAAAATGCAAAAGTTATTAACGATTATTTGACATACCTTCATTTTTAAAGTTGCTATAAGTTGCTGAAATGAAATTGTATGGCAGGACGCCAATTCTCTTATTAGTATTCTGTAAGTCATGAGTACAAGTCATTCCATGTCAACTCAAATTACAGTCCTACATCCACCGACGAGGATTATGTTTAAACTTTGTGTACACATACTAGCCCTACCTAGATGAGAACTTATGAAAAATTTTGTTGCCCTAGGCTTTACGGTTCCCGACATACAGGGGGTCCTTTTTAAGTTAGTACTTACATAAACAGACATACCCACGGACACTGCAGTTCAGTCTTCAAAAAAATCATGCTCTGCAAGATCTAAAGTTTAATATTTTTAATGAATAAATAAGTATGGCTTCTAAAACTAAAATGTTTTCACTCCTCAAAGCATCAGTCAATAGCTTACCATTAACAACTAATTATATGCAAACACTGTTTCATTTAAACAAACAAAATTACGATTTTGTGCACAGCAGGAAAAAGTTTGACCTGTTCAAAATAAGAAAATGAACTTATCGTTTCTGTGCTGTCGGCTTTTCTCTTCTTTTCTTTCCTTTTCTTTTTCATTCATTCATATTTTTTTTTAAATCATCATATTTAATGGACATTAGAATTTTGCAAAACGTGATTTAATCTATTATAATGAACTCAAAAGTAGACACCACTTTCCAAATAATTTATTATTATTAATGATAATGATAAACATCGCCATCTTTTATTAATGTGTTATAAAATAATTGTTTACGAAGGTTTTATCGATGTTCCGGAAAAAAAGTTTAGAATTTAGAAAAACGATGAATTTAAAACAAGTAAAGTTCAAAATTAATTCAGGTACCCTGTTTAAAAATGTAGTTTATGAAACTGGCTTCTCGTCCAAGTACCAGAGGTCACGGTACCTTTGCCACATTCACAATCCCCATGATGATGGTAAGTGGAACTTACAAAGTTTTTTCTCTGTTTGGTGAACCAACTGAAAGCCACGAGCTTGATTTTGATGATCCTGGAGGATGCATGAAATTCATCGTTACATCTGCTTTCTTATGATTTAATTTCTGTAGTATCCCAAAAATCTCTGTATTATCGCATAGTAGTTATATGTTCGAGGTAAAAACTGGTTTGATGTTGCCCATGATAAAATTCAATGGCGTACGTTTGTTACTGCGGTGATGTACTTGCGAGTTCCGTAAGCCAAAGAGTTAGTTAGTTAGTTACTATCCCAAGAAACGAATGTTCATCACATGCAAGTTATGTAGTGTCAGTGGATTTTTAAAAAATCCCAGTATTTGCCTAGTATGATCGTTCCCAGGACCTTCCTAATGCTAAGTCAACGCTCTACTAACTGAGCAACGGCCGCTCGGTATGTACTGTAAGTTCTGACTATGAATGTAAAAGAGGTGTATTGGACTTGTGATTAAAACTGTAAGTGGATGAAAATTGTCATCATGACTAACACCTTCTGTGCGAATGTAATCTTTTAATGAAATACTTGTGTCCAGGTTGGGTATTTGCTTTTGAACAGTGATATTCTACTTTTCATTTCTGAATGTTCCACTTTAAGAGAAACTTGAAGTCAATGTTGTGTATGTGCAAATTGTAAAAGTTGAATGCTTCTTGTATTGAATTACTGTGATCTGCAAAACACGTTTGCAGACTCCTTTTAGTGATTAATCATTAGACTGTCCTATTAATACCATTGTATATGATTTTTAATAGGTGGTGACAAAGAAAGACTATGAAGTTTGGAGAGAAATACCAAATATTTTTTCGAAGTCAATCTTCTAAGTATTAAGAACATTTATACTAAAACTAATAGTTGTGTCCGCTGTTCATTTCCAGAATCACCTATTTTCGCAGGATCTAAAAATAAGATGGCCTCTGTCAGAGCATACTTCTAAAGACTACACTCAAGAAGTTTTACTGCAGTGAATTGGAGCCAAGTCCAACGTTCCTGAGGAAATTGTAGTACCTCCTTGCGTTTCATACCTTTGTAACTTCGCAATGCCGATCTCACTGCATGTGCGAGATCAATATCCCGAAGAGATTTTAGATTTACTTACACTGGATCTATCTTCTGTAATTCAGAGCTGTTTAGTACCTCTTCTTTCCAGCTTAATCAAGTTAAAATAAAGAATATTTACATAAAGAATTCCTAAAAAATGAAGAATAAAGACAACGATGAGAAACGGAGTTAAGTACCTACATCTATTTATAATGGCACGTAGAAGTGTGACGTTATTTTTAAGTTGATAAGGTCTCGAGACTATGGAAAAACGTTCCTTTATGTGAAAACATTTCATCAACGGGTCATTCCACGTCAATTCAACACACCTTTTCTAGCTCAGCAGCTTAGATTTCTATGATTTTTGGTTTATTGCTTATACCCATGGAGTATATCATTATTATTATTTTAATTTTTAGATTTTTGACGCTGTGGTCTTTGTTCTCTTACAAGGAAACTGTCTCTGATGGGACATGAAAATCAGCATGAAACTTCCACAGTGCATTGGTGTGTTCAAATGAACACACCTGTAGTACTATGTTTCGGAATTTCGCGGAACACGAGTTACAGGACTTCAAAGTTTTCGAAATTTTGTTCTAAACGCCTGAAGGGTAGACAACACTTCATACATATGTGAATATAATTTCCCATTCCCTTTTATATAAAAGATTGCGCTGAAGATACTTTAAATGTTAGATTAAAGCTATTGATGAAGTTGACGAGTTAATTAGTTGCTCTGATCTCTGCTAATGGAAATATCATATAAATACAGGGTGGTCCAAAGGAAACTTCCCATCCCGTTAATTTGGTAACCAACTGATTTGCAGGAGGAATCCCGACACACGCCCCTTTTAATTTAAGGAAGTAGATGCCATCGTGGTCAAGCATTGTATACTGTTAATTTTATTGTGGTCTAGTGGCAAAAAATGAAATTTTCTTCAATGACAACATGGGTCAAGTGACACATCATGGCAATGGTCTAGGTTCTATTTACAAAAGCATGTGATCATTTACTAGTGTATTTGAAAACTTAGCGAGAAATTGCGTTTGCAACTTTCAAATATTATAAAGTGAAACTTGGTAAGTAAGGTAATATTTTACACTATTTAAAGTTATGAGCGCTCCAACTGCAATCATTAGTATAAAAGAACTGGAAATATCACTATGATAAATTTAAACGTGCTATCTCATGTTTTGTGATCAAATAGAACCCAACCCCGTGATGAATATGCTAATGCAGCGAATTTCAAATCAACATTGCTCATTGGGAAGGGGAAGCACGTGGGTTCGAACTCTGCTGCCAAACATGGTGTCTGAAAATGTCTAGAGTTTCTATTAATTTCACCAGTCGAATATTGAGTAGGTACCATAACTAAAGCCCTGCCTGCTAACTTCTACTTAGGTACGATGTTTGGAAGCGAGGTTCGAACCTGCTCCCTTAAATTAAAAGGAGCGTGTGACGGGATTTCTCCTGCAAATCAATTGGTTACGAAATTAAAGGGATGGGAAGTTTTCTTTGGGTCACCCTGTATTTATATAATATTCCCATTTGGCATGGATCAGAGCAATTAATTAACACATCAACTTCATCAACAACTTTAATCTAACATTCAACATATTTTCAGTGCAACCTTTTATATAAAAGTGAACGGGAAATGCATAACTTCAACACATATGTATGAAGTGTCTACCCTTCAGGTGTTTAGAACAAAATTTCGAAAACTTTGAAGTTCTGTAACTTGTGTTCCGCAAAACTATGAAACGTAGTACTACAGGTGTTTCATTTGACCACATCATCAATGCGCTGTGGAAGTTTCATGCCGATTTTCGTGTCCCACCGAAGACAGTTTCCTTGTTAGTGTTCAAAAATTATAAAAAGTCAATTTGTGCGTGTTTTTAATTTACAAAATGGCTTATTACTCATCAATGGTTAGTGCTAGAAAGCTCAGAGAAGGCTCATTTTAAACCTCTTGTAACAAGCTATAATGTCATTTAAAAGGGTTGTACAAAATTTTATGTCCCGAAAAATATCCCTAAATTTTCAAATATAATTTTCCTGAAATCGAGACATTTCGAATTTTTTCAAAAAAATCTTATATTGTAGTCATACTCCGTTACAGCTACCAAGATAATTGTAATTTGGGACAATAATGGGATTACAAGATAAAAAATATTGTCGCTATGTAGATGGGGAGAGATTAAGGCACTTATGATCCAAATTAATAATTTGAATTTTATTTATGGTCTTTAGCGTTATGCATCTATGGCTCAGGCTGGTATAGGGTAGGGGAAAGAATGAAGGAAGAAGTAGGGCAGAGCCTAAGTTAAGGGTACCATCTCATATTTGCTGGTGTGACTATTGAAAAACCCTGGGTCCAGTTTATGAATAGTTTACAACGAACTAGTATACAGGCTGTTGCAAAGTATCCCCAACAAAACTACTTCATAAGGTTCCTAACATGAAAATAAAGAAAAAGTGTAGACTACCGAGGGTGCATAAATGCTTTGTTTCGGCGCTATAGGTCACTGAAAGCGTGGGTAAATGAACTTTAGAGATTGCTATTTCCAATACCATTAACGGTAGAACTTAGGCGGCACGGAACCACCCTCAAAGACTTGAAACTTGCTTTATCCAAAAATGCAAACAGAGCAATGGATCAGCAAGTGATTCCCCAAAGGAAACAGAGAATTTTCAGACATTCTCCGGAGTAAATAGTGGGCCGAAATAAAAATGAATGTTTCTTCTTTCCGCATCAGTACAGATGATACACGTAATCACCGCCATCTAACCAGGCAATGATAGTCTCTTTTACTGATATAAATACACTAAATATTTATTGAACTGTATCCAATGCTTACTCCTTTTGTTAGCCAACCGCGAAAATTTTTAAAAACATCGTCCCGTAAAGGAAACCTGTTTGAGATATCAACCTGGCGTAAACGAATTATTGTTACTGGGTGGAAAGTAGTTCCATTTATGCTTATTTCGACCAACCTTTACTTCAGAGAATTTCTGGGAATTCTCTTTCTTCTTTGGCGAATCCCTTACAGCGAACTGCACAGTTTGGAATATGCATTTTGGATAAAGCAGATCTCAATTCTTTGAGAGTACCATGCCACCTCAGTTCTATTGTTAAATTATACTGGAAATACCAAACTCTAAAGTTCGTTTCCCTACGGTTTCGGCAGCTTACAGCGCCGAAATGAAGCATTTGTGCACCCTCGGAAGTCTATGTTCTTCTTCTTATTTTCATGTCAGGAATATGGTCAGGTTGTTTTGTCGGTGTTATTTTGTAACACCCTGTATAATAGGAAAGAACAAATCCATCCGGATAGTTTCTGATAAGCAGGGATGTGTGGGAAGAAAAATTTTCATGTCGGTTGGGAATTCTCGGTCAATCGAGAATTCCTGACCTCTCGGGGTTTCCTGTCTATTCGGGAATTCTCGATTCATGAGTTCTCGATAATCGGTACCGACCTTATCGAAATTTTAGGTACTTGCACACTGAGATATAACACCTACAATTATTTGACTAAAATATATGTTTGGATAGTTTAGATGAAAAGCTCCCATTCTTCTTTCTGCAAGATCTCCCTTTGAAGCAAAAGTTTTACATAAATATAATTTTAATAGTAATTACTTTACAAATAAAGGTAATAAGCTACTAAGATAATAGCAACTACCTTCGTTTCAGGTTTTTTACACTTATGAACAAGTTTAAAATGCTATTATTAGTGGAATAAAGGAACCCGAACCGGGAAAAAATTGCAATAGAAGGTTTGAATGTTGCAAATAACTCAGAAAGTGTTCTATATTAACATACGAGGGTCGCTCAATGATTTCCCACAACCCACTTAGAGCTATCATAGAACGATGTCATTTCATATGTGTAATCCTGTATATATGCATAGGTCATATGGTATTTTACAGCTCGTAACTCTGATCCGTTTCTGTTTTATAGGTCCGAAAGTGTGGTGATGGAGTCAATTGAGCACCCACGAGTCATCAAGTTTCTGTACTTAAGAGGTCGCACACCAAAGGAAACATCCGATATGATGAAGGAGACATATGGTGAGGATGCCCCATCGTATGACGCAGTGAAGCACTGGCATTGTCAGTTCAAGTGTGGCCGGACTTCAGTAGAAACTGCTCCCATTCCCGGGAGACCCCAGCCCGCCATTGACGAAGGCACCATCGGGCAAGTGGAAGCCGCCAACTTGGATGATCGCCGCATCACCGTGCGCCAACAAGCTAAAGATGTCAAGATCAGTGTGGGGTCTGTCGAAAATATAATTCATGACCATTTGCAAATGCGAAGGTGTCTGCCCGATGGGTTCCTCGGCTATTCACACCTTCTCAGAAACAGGAACGAGTCACGTGCTCCCAGGTAAATTTGAACCTGTGCCACGAAAACCAGAGGACTTTTTTGATAGACTAATTACCAAGGATGAAACATGGCTTCATCACATTCACCCAGAATCCAAAGCCCAGTCAAAGCAATCGAAGTATGCCGACTCACCACCACCAAAGAAGACCTGTGTCCAACCCTCACGGCTTTTTGGGACCAGCATGGGGTACTACTGCTTGATTTCCTGGAGAAGGGTACCACAATTGCAGGGACATACTACGCTTCACTGCTGCGCAAATTGCGGTATTCTATCAAAACCCAGAGGCATGGCATGCTGACAAAAGGTGTCCGCCTCCTGCAAGACAACGCACCCGTTCACAACTCGCATGTTGCCCAGATAGAAGCAAGATCCTGCGGGTATGAAACCCATCCTCATCCCCGTACTCTCCTGACCTCGCACCAACTGATTTCCACCTCTTCCCAACCAGGAAATAATTTCTCGGGGGAAAGCACTTCCACGATGATGCCACGCTGATTTCTGAGATCAAGTCATGCCTTTTGGGCCTACCTGCAGACTTCTACAAATAAGGTGTCCATAGCTGCTTAAAGCGATGGGGAAAGTGTGTGGCCACCGGAGGTTCCTATGTAGAGAAGGACTAATAAGTACCAATTTTCGTTTATCTCCGTCGATGGGAAGTGGGTCAGGGGAAATCTTTAATGAACGACCCTCGTATTCGAAACTAGACAAATTTAAACCATGGGAACAGAATCTAAAATGTATAACAAAAATGAGGGCCCAATGTGTGTATTGGGTATTGGAATATGCTATTTTATAAACACCATTAAACACATTATAAGAAAGAATATATGAACAATTCTCACTGGCTGTGTACAAAATAGACATCATCATCATGCGGCAGCTACTTCAAGAAGCTCCATTCATCGCGATCTTGTACTTTCTTTTTATCTCAGCATACAAATTATCTATTTCGACCTTTTTCTTTCACGTGATATCTCTTAAACTTGGGTTTTACGGTAGAAGTGATGCTTTCCAACAATAACCAGTAAATTTGCTACAATTTGACCGCAGAGTGGCTTTGCTCAGTCAAATAGTTTCCAAAATACAGCTCTTTACAATTTAGGTACTGCCATAAAAGTTATTACTTTGCAAAACAAACATGTTACAATAATGAAAAGCTTAAATCACATGAAAACATAGTAACAGAAATATTTACAAGTTTTGTCGTTTAGAAGGACTAGAAGTGATCTCTTCAACTTCCATGTCACTATAACATCCCCAAGCTGATCAATGTCTGAGGTATCTCTTGTTGCCTCCTTATCTAAATGCTCGTTCACTGACGGAGTGTTCCCGTCTTCGGTGTCACTTTCGATAACGACTTCAGGCACATTTGTGCACGACTGTCAGACGTAACACTGAATATCAATGAGCAATTGAGCCCTGCTTTTCTGCACCCACACGCACTGCTGCAACCTTTTCTGTTTTCTGCTGAAACCTTAAAATCAATTTCTTCCAACTGTTAAAACAATAAGACTAGAAGAGAAAACATAGCAACTGTTTTAACAGTATTATAGTTTATGCAAAATACTGTTGGACAGGGAAAATTTTCACACGTTATTTGGTTGGGTAAATTAAAAAAAAAAAAAACTACAATTTTTATTTTAGTTTCATTTAACGTTTACGTTTTTGTTAATTTAACTTTTACATAATGCACAAGGGTAATGCAATATATCACTGAAAGAAAAATTACTTTACTTAGAACATATCACAGTTTTATATATTTCATCAACTTTATGTACTTACACTGTTTCAAATTAGCACATCTCTGTATGCAAAGGCAGCGGCACATCCGCCAATATAACGGATTTCTTCGTATATTTCCGCAGTCAAATTTTGTCTAATTTTGAATATATTAATCAGGATCACTACCCGAAACATTTAGAATTTATAGTGCTTCTGTTGTAATTTTTCCAGGTCCAACATTATTTTGACTATCCTATATTCACTTCTCTGGGAAAATAGCCAGAAAAAGTCCGGAAAAATGTTGTCTTCACTATGAATTTGTCTGACCGTAAATGAATTCAATTCACTGAAATATATCTCGATGGTACGTGACCCCCCCCCCCCCACTTTCCCCGAAAGTAATTAGCAGTTACTTAATGATCAAATACTTCTTTATTCATTTTGGTTCGATATAAGTACATATAGATAAATAATTTTCTTCGGAAATGTATTCCTTAATACAAAACTAAAAATCATAATATTAGATATAATTTTAGTTCTTCACTTCACTCCCTTTCCGTCAAGATGACCCACCAGGCCACCACCATCTGTGGATTGCCACCTAGCTAATCAACTGGGTAACAAATAATATTTAACGATACTGGAGACATGACAGTGGATAGCGATAAGAACCAACAAATTGGATTAACTTGTCAAAGGTTCAGATGCCGTCTGCTTTGTGTTTTCTAACAGAGGGGAAGACCTGTTGTGATACCAGAGACGAAAGAAAGATTTCTTGCTTCTTATTTCCTCTGTGGGGACACGTGGCTAGACGAAGTGCGGGAAGAAATATTTTCTTGTCAGGACGGGACGGAAAGAAAAAATTCCTTAAAGTTGAGAAATTATCAGGAATTCCCGATTCATGAGTTTCCGAAAATCGGTAACGGTCTTCCCGAAAGTCGAGACCGGCGAGAGATTTTTCCCGAACTCTCTTCCCGAAATTTTGGATACTCGCACGCCCCTACTGATAACAATGGAACTGGGTACCTGGATCTTGCAATCGGGACCAGGATTTGTATCTTCTAAATTGAAACTGAAGAGCGGGATCTGGTTGCTGAGAACCAAAAATCTGGATCGTCGAATGCGATGCCGGGAGAATCTTGAAAACAGGTACCTAGATCCGAGTCTTGGAAGTGGATTCAACATTAGATCAGGGTATCCCATTCGACAATCCGAATTCTCGGACGAGATCCGAACCCTTAGTTCTAAGAACCAGATCCGGGTCGTCAGTTTAAGTTCCCCATAACAAGATTCGGTTACCCGGTTCTAATGTTATCAGGCCCCGGATTCAAGTGTTCATTCTATTATGTACCTAGTTTGTAATTCAGTAATTACAATTTTCGTGGTAGTTGTAACGGAGTATGAACAACATTTAAGAATTTTTGAAAATTTTTGAGATATCCGATTTTCAGAATATCAAATTTGAAAATGTCTTGATAATTTTTGGAAAAGAAAATTTTGTGCAATCTTTTAAGTGACATATCAAACGAAAGCTTGTTACAGAAGCTTTAAAATGAGACCTCGCCTGAGCTCTCTAGCACTAAACATTGATAAGTAATAAGCCATTTTGTAAATTAAAAACGCGCACAATTTGACTGTTCTTGTAGTTTTTGAACGCTAAGAGAACAAAACCCACTGGGTCAAATAATCTGAACAAAAAAAAAAAAAAAAACGAACTCCATGGGTACAAACAATAAACCAAAAATCATACAAAATACAAGAGGGTGAGGTATAATTTTGTTTTAAAATATGTTGATTTCACAAGGAATGGTCCCACCAAGAATGTGATCACACTTAAATCACTGTTTTAAATCAGTTTAGCTTCTCACGCAAAAATGACAGTTTCAAAACATGAAGCTGTCTGATAATGGTGATCTCTGGAACTTTTCCTTAACTCAAAATACTGCTTCAGATAAGGAAGAACGATTGACACAATATTAGTAAAATATCAATAAACACCATGCCTACAACTGATCTGTACGCATATAGGGTTACAGTTCTCTCTCTGAAGTCCAATAAAAATGTTCACGAAGTTTCACGGTAAATTAAGAACATTTTATAAATATATGAGTGATTCTCTGCCAACTTGAGTTTTTTTAGTTCTTACTTCCTCTGTTGCCTCTGCATGGTATATTCTCGGCCTTTTTATGTTTCTCAGAGATATTAAATCTACTTCTAACTTATTATTGAAACCGAACTGTAAATAAGAGAAACAGGCTCATTTAAAACTATAAAATGTGTAAGAAATGCCATTGCTGTCCCTTGTCCAAGTAAAGGTTTCACGTTTTCAATACTTTTTTATATCGTTTTCCTTCAATATTTATAAGATAAAATTTTATGTTTGTACAGTGAATCTTAAGCTATAATATTCCTAAGCTGTTTCCTAAAATGAAAGAATTTAAAGATATTAAAACCTACACATCTTTTGTCTGTTGATTAAGTCCCTTGGATTTTAGCTGCTATGTAAATCCGTTAGGTGTCATGTAAATTCGCTACATGCACATCTAAAACAAACACAGTCATGTTGAATCAAAATGTGTAAGTTGGCATCGCGGTTCAGTTCGAATATTTTTAATGTTTTCTTGGAATACCTTAATTCACAATCACAAGTGTCATAAGTGTCCCCTCTTTTCGCATTGCAAGTTGCTGCCTAAGACATACTACGTTTAGTATTTCGCATTTGCTATTAATTGCATTTTAAAATAATACTCTCATACAAGCCAGCCTTAGTCTTTTTGTAGTTGAAAAATTGTTAGTTTGTCATTGCTGTCCCTCCCCAAACACAAGGCACACAAAGATTCGTTAAAAATTGTCGACGCAAGTGACCTTGAGGTGTTCATGTTATACAATGGCAATATGTTTTTGTTTTCTTGTAAGGGAGAATACCTGTTTGTAAGAAACAAAACAATAATTTTTAAATCTTTTTATGATATTAAAGAAATGGCATAGTTCTCATTTACGTAACAAACTTTTCATAATATTCGTTATTCGGTTAATTTCTATTCAGCAAAATGTAAGTATGCATTCTAAATTTATTTTACGCAGACTATTATTATTAATAATTTATCATGTCAGCATTGTTGACTTTGGTTGATGTCAAATATACGATGAAAAATTACAGCAGTAAGGCACAAGAATGTGATTAGCTATTTATTTTCAAATAAAATCACTCTTTCATGATTTCGAATTATAGCTTAAGTTTCCTTTATTACTATATTGTAGTTGTATAGATCTTTTCATCAAATTTTGAAAAATATAACCTGAAACCTATAAAAATTTTCATCAAATTTTGGTAAATGGTGAATATTATTGCTGCAACTTTACACGGTTTTCTTGTCACTGCTTTCCCTTATGCTGTCACAGCTGTCCCGGACTAGTAGCCTCCGTACCCAGACTAGTTTTCCCTCCTATTGTAGGATATAAGAATGACACTGATGTGAAACCATGCCAATATTTTAAGTAAAAATCACACTATCAAAATAAGCTAATTGATAATAATTTGCTATTACACGAAAAATAAAACGATTAAAAATTGTTTAAAATTATTAACATTTTTTGTTTTTCGGTGAAGTTTATATGACTTTCTACTCTAAAATATTATATGTATCTAATTTCTAGTTATAATAATATTGGTATAACGTGGATCCTGTAAGTAATTTAATCACAACCATTGTATATTATAAACTTCATTTAAACGTACTGGATGAAAAAAAAAATACCCCTATATATTGTACTAGGCTATATAAAATATATACTTACCAAAATCAAGTTGTCTCGCAGCACCAGAGGAACATATTTCCTGATTTGGACACCCTTGACATGCACCTGCTTTTCCTGCAGCTTCACTTTGAGTACCGGGACAATCTTAAGAAACAAAATACACAATATTTAATACATTACGAAAAGTAAATTATTACCTAAACGTGAAGTTAAAATAGCTTAATATTCACCATATTCTTACAAAATTAAACTACAGAAGCCCAAATAGAAAAATATATCAGACGAACAGTCTGTGAGTTTCTCTCACATAATAAAATGTTCTAGCGTTTCCAGACTGAGTGACCACCCTGCATACATATGGACGGTTTCAATCAGCATAATTACCTATATAATTCTTTCACGGAACCAAGAGCAACGTCTTAGTCAAACCTGCCTTAGCCACATTATACAATATTAATTATTCAACACGGATGAAAAAGAATTTATATCACACCTTCTTGCTCAATTACTGTCAAAGGATTGGAACGAATTATTTCACTGTCACGAGATTATGCATAAAGTGATGAGTATTTATAAAAAACAGCTCTTAGCTCATCCGAAAGGTTGACTTAGTTCACTGTTTTGAAGTACTCAAAAAATAATAAGTAAATAAAAACTTGTATATGGCTTTGTATACGCCTGAATCTTGCATATTATCGGTGAAATAATTTTTAAACCCAGTGAAGGGCTTTTCAAGACTTAAAGTATTTAACTTTTAATCATTTGACTCAAATTTACTCTAATTTGTAAGTTGGGTAATTAACTTACATCGATAATTTTAAAGTTGTTTCAGGGTTTCCACCAAAACTGGATAAAAGAATTCCCCGATTTTTCCAGGTACACATTTTCAGTTTTTTAGGTCTTCAATAAACAGTTTATTTTAGGTTAAACATGTTGTAATATATATAATATATAAACACAGAATTGGAAGTTCGTTACTATAAATATATGCCACAAAATAAATAAAATATATTCAAGATAGATAAAAAAAAACCTACATTTTCTCTTGTCCTTCTCCATTTGGCCTCACAGCCAAGCCTTACGATTAGTTCTCCAGTGCAGTGAGTAAATCAGATCCGCGCGCAGGGTGATATTTAAAGTAGTAACAAATGTAACGTTTCCAACCTGACTTCTTGTATCCGAAATGGATGGAAAGCCCCATGGATTACGTGAAACCAATAACTGCCCAAATCGAGCACTGCTGGATCATTTTCATCATTTCCGTTTTGACCTTCCTAAAACACCAAATTCACATCGAATTTTGGTAATTTTGTGCAATGGAAAAGAAAGCCTCAAGGAATTCAGAGATCTAGTTATGAGTAATAGAATGACTCAGAAAAACAGTGGTCGAAGATCTTGTGTTCACCCTTTTCTCACTTTCATTCCAATAAATCAACGAAAAGTACATTTGCTCCTTCTGAATAATTTTGTTAAGTATTTCATCAAAACATCCCACAAAAAATGAACTGAGTAAAATATCATCACTCATTCAAGAAGTATGGCGCAAGTCCAAGAACGACTACATATGAAGCTGGATCCATAGTGAATTGTTGGACAATAGCAGTCTTTAAACACTAGCTTAAGAATGTCACCAAAACCGCTTTGAAAATTGAACGCAGAAGGCCCATACAGCTTCATGGACTTCCTCCTTCACAACGAACTATTTTACAATTCAATTACTTAATGAGGTGTGAAATTTTTCACAAATATCAGCTTCTTTGACCTAGGGGAGTTGCTGGACTTCCACCAGGCGCCTCCCCAGGTGGCGGATAGGGGAATGCCTACCATATATGGTAGGTACCGGAGGTCGGGGCGGACCAAAACCAGCACTGCTGCCTTGCAGTTTGTAGAGGGATCTACAAAGACTAGGGGAAGAGTACCCGACAGAAAACCCTGCTCCTCCAGGTTGGGGATTGAGCGTAGGGTCAACTACCCTACCTTGCAAAAATAACGTCAGTTCAGAAACCAGAAACACAGCCTCGGAAAGGTGGATTGAAGGATAACAGACAAGGAAAAACGGAAAAAGACCAAGACTGGAAGATGGCAACGTGGAACATTAGAACAATGAGACCACCCGGAAAGATGCAGGAAATTGCAGAAGCAGTACAAGGACTCAAAATAGATATAGTATAATTGCAAGAAACAAGATGGAAAGGACAAGGAAGAATAGATATGAAGCCATATACATGTTACTACGGAGGGAACTAAGATAAAACGGGGAACTATGGAACAGGATTCATTGTGTCCAACAAAATCAGGAACAACGTAATAGCATTTGAACCTGTAAACAAAAGGATAAGGAAAACAAGAATAAAAGGTAAATTCCAAAATATAACCTTAATCACAGCCCATGCACCGACAGAAGAAAAAGAGGAAAAAAAAAAAAGAATTTTACGAAACACTGGAAAAGGAATATGAGAGAATACCAAAATTTGACACAATACAGGGAGATATGAATGCTAAGATCGGAAGAGAGGAATTTCATGACCAAGTAGCACGTGAACATACACTACACGAAGGGAGCACCGAGAACGGGATAATGCTGAGTCAATTTGCAATGAGAAATAGAATGATAATTAAATGCAACTGCTTTCCGCACAAAACATTCCACCTAGGAACCTGAAAATCACCAGAATACGGACAGTACACCAAATAGGCCATGCCCCTCTGACAAGACACTCATCAACCATCACTGACGTACGAAGCTATAGAGGACCTAACTGCGACACGGATCACTATTTAGTTAAAGCAGAACTTAGACAAAGAATAACAAAACAACTTGTAAAAGGAACGAGAGGAATAAAGTGGGAAAATGAGAACTTTAAAATAACAAGTACTAAAGAAAGGTATAGGCTAGTTATAAGTGACAAACAAGGAAAAACAGAAGACTTAGGAAGCAACGAAACAATCGACAACAAATGGAACAGATTAGAAAAAATACTCATAGAAACAACAAAGGAAGTAATTGGAAAGGAAGCCAGGAAAAAGAGGAATGAGTGGTTTGATGAAGACTGCCAAACTATAATTAAACAGAAGAATGAATCCAGGATTAAAATAATTCAAAAAGAGACTAGAAGTAACAGTGAAAGATATAAAGAGTTAAGGAAAGCAGCAAACAGAACATGTTGACAAAAGAAAAAAAAAATTAAAATGGTATATAGAACAGGTAGAACAACTAAGCGGAGCAAATGAAACAAGAAAGTTCTATACAGCATGGAAGAAAATGACTAAAGTATACACACTACGAGAAATAGGATGTAAAGACAGCAATGGTAACACAGAAGAAATATTGACAAAATGGAAAGAATACTTCCATGAACTCTGACAGGAATGAGGATGAAGAAATATATATTAGAATAGAATGCAAAGGCGAAGATGAATTAGAAACAGAGCCAACAAGAGAAGAATTCCATAGAGCATTGCAGAAGATGAAGAACAACAATGCCCCAGGCGAAGATAACAGCAGAAATGCTGAAAAACACTGGAGAAGAAATGAAAGAAAAACTATATAAAATATTAATAAAAATACGGAAAGAAGAAAGAATGCCGGAAAGATGGAAGACAGAAATATTGTGCAGGGAGATATAACGGAATGCGCAAATTACAGAGGAATCACAATGTTAAGTATAATGTATAAAATATTCACAGAAATTATATATGGAAGAATACAAAAAATCATAGAGAAGGAAATCGGAGAATACCAGGGTGGATTTAGAGCAGAGAGAAGTACTATAGACCACCTATTTACAATCAGACAAATAATTGAAAAAATTTTGAACATGATACTGACTTACACGTATTGTTTGTTGATTTTAGAAGTGCATTTGATAGTATTAATAGGAAGATGCTAATCGAGGCAATGTAGAAATATAAATACCAGCTAAATTGATCAACCTGACAGTCAAATAAGATCAGTAGTCAAAATAGGCAACAGAAAACGAGTTTATCTATAATGAAGAAATGAGGCAAGGGAATGGATTATCCACAACATTATTTAACACAGCACTACACGGCGTCATAAAAACGATCGATAAAAGAGGAACAATACTCCAACATGTTTCTGTGTTAATTTCAACATTTACCATACACAAGGTTATTTGTGAAAAAGGTAATAATATCTATTCTTTCGTACTGCGTAATAGCAGAAAGATTCCTCAACAAAAATCTCCACATGAGTGGAGTGCCTGGGCCTCGTAACCAGCAATGGAGTTGGGAGAGTGTCTAGGCGAGAGGAACATTCCATATACATAGAGAATTGGCCGTGCCGTGGTGGTGTAATGATAGCACACCTAGCCGGCAACTGGGAGATCCGGGTTCGAATCCCGGTCAAGGCAGTTGTCAATTTTTCTGTGTTAATTTCAACATTTACCATATACAAGCTTATTTGTGAAAAAGATAATAACAAATATTCCACAAGTTGAACCAAATACTTGCATACGCGGATGATGTTAAAATAATATCCAAGACCATCAAGGAGTTACAGGAAGTGTATATAAGAATGGAAGACGAAACAAACAAGTATGGACTAAACAAACATAAGTAAACCAAAATATACGATAATAACGACCAAAGAGAAACAGCACAGTAATATCATAATGAGAGGAAAAGAATTCGAAGCAGTAAAAACATTTAAATATCTGGGCATGCTGATAAACAGTCAGAATAAAATGAGAGAGACAATTAACGAACGAATTCATGCGGGCAATAGAGCATATTATGCTAATTTACAACTATTAAAAAACGGACTAATTAACAGAACAACGAAACTCAAGGTTTAAAACACACTTATTAAGCCTATTGTGACATATGGAACGGAAACATGGGTAATGAGGAAGGACGACGAAGAAACACTAAGAAAATTCGAAAGGAAGATAGTGAGGAAATTCTATGGACCGGTGAAAAGGGATGAACAATGGATGATTGGGACAAATAAAGAGATAGACAACATATTGCACGATGAAGATATCGTAAGATTTGTGAAGGCGCAGTGACTGAGATGGTATGGGCACTTGGTAAGGATGAAGGAAAGCAGAATGCCTAAAAGGATAATGAACGAAAATCTATTCCAGTAGAAGAGGGCGTCCTAAAATAAGATGGATTGATAATGTAGAGCAAGATCTGGAGTGTATGATGGTTAAAGGACGAAGAGAGAAGGACAAAGATAGGCAGAAGTGGAGGCTGATTGTTAAGGAAGCCAAACCTCACCTCGAGCTGTACTGCCAGTTGGTAAGGTAAGTATCAGCTTCTTTCGATTTCTCAGTACATTCTGACTGGGGATGGGCTGAATCATCAAAAACTACAACACTAGTACTTGGTCTGGAATCTTCAAATGAACTTGCTTTTGAGTCTTGTAAAGAAAGACAGAAGACACAAGAGCTCCCTCACCCCTTCCAGCAGGGAGCACATACCCTGCAACCTCTCATTATTTCATTTCCGTATTTATGTGATTTATAGATCCGAGATGACGTCTTTCTATCTGGTATTTAGCCTTGGCATGTCTGAATCATTCCTAGCTCCTGACTGGTAGATAATAATTTGGAGATGTCATCGGTGTTGGCCTTGGCTTCTAAGACGGCTTGTCAAGTGGATCTGAGTACAATAGAACACAGGTAAAAGTAAATTAAAATTTGATAAATTTTGTGTACAAAAGGAACCCCAAAACACACTTACAACCCAGCAGAAACAGTTAAAATTACTTTTATTTATTTGTGTTTCATGAACAAAGTGATAAAAGCAAATTTAAAAAAAACTTTCAGTGAATTATTTTCTTAACGTAAGTACTGAGAAACAAGCCGTCATCCCGGATCTAGAAATCACATAAATACGGATCCCCCCATCCATCGCCATTCAGTGGAACCCGATTTACAGAAGAGAGAACAACGAAAAGAGAAGCCGCGCCTAGAAGTCCTCTTACCTTCAGTGTAAGTTGAATAGAGAGATACTAGCGCAAAGCTAAGGAGCAAATCGCTATTTTATTCGAAGCCGATTCTTCGAACCAGCGACGATTCCAGCCTTTGCCCCGACGACGGAGAGATACGCCAAGAACTTCGGCCAGGACCAAGGACTCAGCTTTCAACGATACCTCAAGTATGTGTTTGGGTTTCCTTAAAGTGTAGTTAAATCTTTGTGCTCAAATCATGATCAAACATTCCGAAACAATTGTAATCGTTCGTCTCCTAAAACGCTAAAATTCCAATAAACAGATTAAATTGTATTTGCCCGTTGTTGTCAGTGCAAAATTAGAATGTGTTCCTCTTCGCAGCCAAGTGGTTTTAAGCAGTGGCGGACTGTATCTTCGTTGCACAACACCTAGATTCTTAAATTATTTTATTTTTATTTTAATGTAATAATATTCTACCCCTCCGTTTCAAAAAAGCCATAGTTTCCTTTCAGGAAGGAAAAAAATTCTTCACAAGTTCACAGTTTAATCTTGGTGTTGTAATTCGCCCGCACCTCCTTTTAAATGCAACTCGCTACAAAGGCTTCCCCTCCGCTAGATGTTCGGCTGACATTTCTAATACCAATTAGAACAGAGATTGAGAAGTTTTCTTTAACCGAACAATATTTTCTTCTCTTTACTCCCCTCCTTAGCTTTCCACTACTTCCAGAAGATGGTATTTGTGGCACGCAATACCTCCTCCCAGGCTGCAGAAAGTTGTCTGTTAGTCCTTTTCATTTACTCGTAGTTTATCTCTCTCTCTCTCTCTCTGTGTGTGTATGAGCGTGTATGTGTATGGGTGACTCTCGATCTCTACGTAACGATACTGAAGTGACTGCTTAGTGCAGAAAGATAGACGCCAGAGCAAATATTTAAACTCGGATGTCCACTTCCAGTCAAATCCAATGTGGGCCAAATTTTCAGTTTTAACTCAATTTTATACGCAGAATATCGCTATGCGGCCCGTTTTAAGTTTTAATTCCTGAGTTATTCATATAATAGTATACCGTACTCTGCATGTAATAGAAAATACTGCAAATAAAATTTACGTTTTTTGCAAGAATTAAGACAAATAAAAAAACGGGCCACACCACAGCGATATCAAGCGAAAAGCAGAGTTAAAACTGAAAATTTGGTCCATATTGGTTGACTGGAAGTGGACAAACGAGATTAAGTGTTCTCTCCGCTTCCTGGCTTCATACATTCATGAAATTTTTGGCAGCATCAGTAGTCAGTCCAGTATCGCCTTCAGATAGAGGTCATTGCGGGCACTTCATCTTACTTTAATCGCGAAATCATAATTTTAAAGCTATGATATTGTATCGTCCCATTCCAAATGCTCTGTATATACATTGTTAGGCTCATCAAGTGAATCTATTTATGAGGAAAGCTGCCTCTATAAATAGAAATGTAATTTTTTTCTTTCTCAAATTTGAACGGCGTATGCACTTGTTTTATGGTCGACCCAGTTAGTCGCAGTTTTAGAAAAGGTTACCGCAAGTTATTAATATTCGTTTGCACTTCCTGTCCAGAAGCGTAAATACTATCTTTGATCATAAAAAGGACATTATTCAAAGCATGAATAAGATAGTGAAGATGGAGGAAGAGAAAAATTCGAATACAATTCATCGGGCTGAAGTACTTAAGAAAACACTTTATTAGCAGTCATTTTAATTTCTGGCTTTTTTTAAAAAAAGTAAAATAATGCCTTTTGTGGAAATTTTGTTTAATCAACTTCAAAATCGAGAAATTGCCCCTTCCTTTGCACAAAAGGCTATTTTCCACTTTGAAGCAAATATTAGACGTATAAGAACCCAGCTTGATGATTCGAGTGAAACAACAGACAATACAAACCCGGTATCAAAAAGGAGAAAGCGAAAGAATGGAATGGGTAAGGGAAGCAAAGGAAGTATGTGATGTGATTACTTGAGAAGCAAAATCCCGCTTTACGTTCACATGGAACGTTATGATAGCCACGCTCTTTACTCCAGAGAAATTTCCGAGTTACTTTTGGAATTTTCCAAAACAAACTGTGGAGAAATTATGTTCAATTTACACATTTCTTGACAAAGGAAAGCTCTATCGTCACGAACTGTCTTAAATCTACTCGGCACAAAAATTTCGATCAATGTCAGGAGCTGTGGGTTTGTTAGACTTTATAGTTCAAAATAGCTTGGGAAAAACGTTTAGTGAATGTTCGAAACTTCTAAAACAGATATTAGCAATACCAATAGCAGTCACACAAATTTCTAGCTACGAAAAATTATGACAAACTATCAAATTCTATCCTCAATATTATTGTTACGACATTTTTCAAAGTTTTCTCAAAATCGTAATTAATTGACTAACATCCCTGGTCACTTCTTCTTTTGTGTATACGTTACAAAATTTAACTATACGTTGAATGATTGTGACTGATTAGCTATCTAATCCTCTCACACATAGTAAAAGTCCAGGCCCGCAGCCAGGAATGCTGAGCCCCCGTAAATTTTCCTTGCTCCAATACAAATATTTAATTTTATGTATGTTTCGTAAGCCCAAGCCCTTCCCTAAATATTTCGTGGACCCTTACTCTTTGTGACTAGCGGTGGGCCTGAGTGCAACACCCAGTGAAGACAACCACCGGCAGCTACTGGTTGTACGTAAGGCACAGGGAGTTTGGAATTGTTATCTTTCTCCATACGAGGTAAGACGTAAGTATTATCGAGTGCTCTAATAATGAATAAGAAGTGTTCGTTTTTTTGTCGCAGTCCTTTATAACAAATACATTCACATATAGTACGCTCGTTAAAGACACACAAATACGTA
>JAGDQP010026908.1:10800-25452 GCA_022664845.1 Lepisma saccharinum
TGCTTGCTGCACAATTTGAAAGTTCCATCCAAAAAGAGTTTGTTTTCCACGCTGCAATATTTCCCGACCTTTCCTGCTAGAGAAAAGAAGAATTCTCTGTTCGTGTCCTTCATCCAGCAAAAGAAAGCTTGAGTTGTCGTCCATCCTCAGATTTTCCTCGGTTAACACGATGTTTCGTCTTGAATCCGGGTCTCGAAGATCTCCTCGCTCTTGTCGCCTCACATAGTTCATGTTTCTCTTGAAGCTGTTGTACTCGGGAACTTCCGTCACGAAATCCAATCCGCGATTAAACAGAGTACCCATTTCTTCGTGGTAGATTTTTGATAGTGGCTCGTCACTTTCTCTGGCTCTCTTCTTTGCTGCCATCCGTTGAACTCGAACTTCTGCTTTAGCGACGTCTGGTTGACATTTGTGTTCCGTTGCCTTAATTATTACTCTTCCCTTTGTTACTAACTGTACCCTGCACTTATCTTTCTTCATCTCACACACAGCCAAGTTGTTGTCTCAATACCCTGCTTCTTCACACGATACAGGAATCCTTCATACATCGCACAGGGCTTGCCTTTCGTCGTCTCAGTGATTGTTACTTCATCCATTATAATTTCTCGACCTAAACAAAAAAAAAAAAAAAATACAATTTTTTTCACTAAAGGGCGATCCATACGAATACATTTTTTCATTATACTACAAGATATACAATACATATAGGAAATTAAATGTTTAAGTTAATAAGTTTAACGCCAGAAAAAGAATCCATCATTTCAGTAATATTATTAAGAAAACTCACCTATGTACAATATGTTTACTTGCTGGAGTTACACTTCAAACACACTGTTGCGTTGATCCGTTGTGTTTATTTGGCTTATAATTGAAGTTTATTCTCCACTTATATAGCCCTAAGCTATCACAATCAGCCAATGATAATGAATCACAGATGGAAAATTTATACGGCTGTGGGGGAGGATTGTTTACTCTGTAATGTCCTCTCCTCCGGGCAAGCAGCTCGCAGGGCGCAAACTTCTCGGTGTAGGTACATCACAGGCGCATTTTCTCCTCTTTTTGTGGTAGGGCGCAAAATTCCCAGGCGCAAAATTCTCGACACCGAAACGAGGCTATCACCAAGACTCCTTCGTGGGTTTCTCCTCACGCCTGCGAAATTTTGTCTTCTTTCGTAAATTTCAAAACCACCTACCTGTTGAATTACTCTAACTTTGGTAAAAGTGTGCAAAAAAAGTTGGATAGTTATCAAGAGTTAGCAGATTTGAACTGTGCAATAATTCATTCGAATTTTATTTATGGCCTTTAGGCATCTCATGCTCAAGCCGGGATAGGGTGAGGGAGAGAATATTGGAAGATAGTCGGTCTGGGCGTAGTTTTTTGGTTGCCATTTTGGCATTTGCCTGGTGTGACTTTGGAAAACCCTCAGTTGGGATGGGCAGCCGCAGGGATCGTTCCCAGGACCTTCCGATTGTTAAGCCAACGCTCCGTCACTGAGCGACGGCCGCTGAGTACAAGAAATTAACGCTTTGCACTGTAAGAAAACACCTGTTAATACGCCTTTACAGCTAAAATACGTTAATAAATTTACTGTACTAAGTGGTCTCTTGTATGAGCTACTTGTTGTACTGAGAAAGCAACGGTAAATGCTCTTTCACCAATCTTTGGTTAAAAAAAATTTGTTTCCAATTATTGAGACATTTATTTTGAACGTTTTCTGTTTTACACGATAACGTATTTATTCATTCATCCATAAAAGTGAGTCTAATTCATATATTCCAAGTGTTAAGATACTGTTAACAGAGTATACAACATATGCGAAATGCAAAATATTTGTGTAGGTAATGTTTCACATATAACTCAAAATATGTGGGACACAAAACTGTCATATTTTGGACAAAGAAACCTTGAACCTAAATATATCCACCTACAAAATATTTTCGAGGTAATCTTTTATATATAACCCGAAATATATGCGACACAAAACTGTCATATTTTGTACATGGACACATCAAGGTCTAAGGTTTCTTTGTACAGAATATGACAATTTTGTGTCACATATATTTCGGGTTAAATATAAAAGATTATCTCAAACCTTTTATCTATTCGTCAATGACATTTGTATCTCTTAGCTTCGGGAGTTGAGAAATATAATTCAGCGTAGATGTTGCATCTCATATATAACCAATAACCAATGATTCTTACGCGATACTATTTCCTTATCCTAATCAAACTATTTCCTCTCTGTGTACAACATCCAATCTCATGTCACATTTATCTTTCCCTTTACTTTTCTCTCCCATCATTTCCCAATCTCCTTCTCTTAATATTTCCTCTTTTCTTTATTCTTTCAAAATTAGCATCGTGACACCTTTTATCCTCTTTAAACTCCGAAGTTAAGCCTCTAACCTAAAGGCATCGCTGAGTTTCATTATACTATGTAAAGATTGGCAAAGCTTAATTTGAGGAGTCTCCACTTTACGCGTTCTTTCTACTTTTATTCTCCTGACTTCAAATTGAACTCTTTTGTTTTTCTTTTATATTCATCTTCTTTGTTCTTCTTCTTTCTTGACGGCTAACGAAAGTAGCTAACATGTTTGGATAACCTTAAGGATCATCCTCTTTTCATATCACAAGCTGAGAACAAAAGAGAAGAGATTTTAAAAATAAAGAAGGGTGAAATATTCTGGAAAGAATCACTGTAAATGTTTCATGATGTGTCGCATCAACGGAGTAACGAAATGAAGAAAGACACCTGTAGTGATTTTTTATTTCCTTATTCTCCAGCTATTTTGTTTTGTGTGTATTTTGGGGGAGTGAGTGTTGATTTTATACTCAGGTTTATAGCGAAATTAAATATATAAATATATTTTTAAACTAAGAATTCTACTCACAAAAGAAGTGATACCCATTTTGCGAGTGACTTTCTTTGTGTCACTATTGCGGAAATGTTTCCTTTGTAATAAAATTAAGAGATTAAGTATCCTCCCTTCCCCTCCCCACACAAAGAAAGTCACTCGAAAACTGGGTATCACTTCTTTTATGTGTAGAATTTCTGCGTCACTCTTCCCTTTACTCTGAAGGGCTTCTTGTGCTGATATAACTTATTTTGTAAGGCTGCATATTAAAAACAAGTGCATAGTCTTCATACAAAGGTTAATTTTGGACTATGGTAGGCTCCGTATCTCAAAAACGGTAACTCCTATTAAAAAATAAGCATATTTTACTCCAAAGGGGCCCGCAATTGGCCCCCAGAAAGCATCAGGTACCAACAATTTGGGGCTAGAGCAAAAACACACACAGAATGACAGAGGCCCTTTCTATCATTTGTGAAAATTCTATGATTCGGCTAAAAAAGTCATAACTTTTGAACCGCTTCACTAATTTTGACCTGTGATACACCGTTTGAAATGTATTGAAGCGTAGATTACGATTTCGCACGTTTCGTCTGCCTATATAGTCTGAGGTCAGTGCTATCCCCAGAAATGTGAAATTCTGATTATTATTTTTTTTCAAACCACCCTAGGGGATTCCAGGGAGGTCGTACCGATCCATTTTTTTTTCTGTGCCTTAGTATGACAAAGCGCTTTCAAATGCAAGTTCAAGCATCAAAATCGGGCTTACAGTTCGCTAGAACCGAAATTAGCTGTGTGCCGCTAACATACTCGTTTCTTACAGCGTTACTTGGAGAACTACCGTTCTTCGTGATCTTGTTGAATTCATTTTTTTGAATATGAAAATCGATATTAAAAGAATGTAAATATGGAAACAATAATGGTGGAATTTACTTGCTAACTAGTAACCTTTCAACGTCACTGTTGTTCATGAACAACGCTATCTTTGTTGCAACTTAATATACTTATCCCTTTTAATACCGTTATTGTCAGGAAATAGCATGCTTATAATTTATATTTTTCTCACTGGATGTTAACTCTATTCAATTTAAAACCGCGTAAAAGGAACTTAGTTGTGGTGCTGCTTCGTGATGTGTAAACAAGCCTTCTAGCGCTGTTTCCACAATTTGTTGTGAGGGCCATGCTTCAGAACTTTCTGTTTATTTATGACAAGAGTCCTAGTGTTTGCAAACAATCATATTGATCCTAAATATGCAATGTAAATGTTTCTATAGCTATTGGAAGACTAGTGTTGTTTGTTGAAAAAAAAACTTTTTGAAAGCATGCTTTCTTGAACCAATTTGTACTAAAAAGTAAAAAAAAAATAATTTTGTTTATGCATGACTAAAAATAAAAGCATTGGGCACGCCAATTTATAAAGTGGCTATATAAGAGCACATCTCATGCTTTTCATTTTAGTCATGCATAAACAAAATTTATGTTTACTTATTAGTACGAATTATTTAAGAAAATATGCCTTCAAAAATATTTATTATTATTATTTTTTTCGAGTTATTTCGGTGCTCGGATACTTGTTCTCAAGCTAATGATTTGTGACTCAAATCCTAAAGTGTTCTGCAACCAGTCAAACGACAGATTGTTGCAGGCTAATATTTATTTTAGGATAAAGAAGTCCATATAAAAATATTAAAATATGCTTTTAAAATATATAAATATATGAAAGTAACAATGGAATATTGTATTGTCACTCGACTTACATCGCTATGCAAAATTTCATTATTGTATGAAGTCGTGAAATGAGTTAAATTAACGTTGCAAGATTTGAGGTCACCACGAACTATTATGAACTAAAGAAAAGAATGTAAAAATACACCTTTTTAAATAAGATTTTATTTTCTGTTTTAATTAATCATAACCGACCACACACACACACACAAAAATCACTAATGTAAAATAACTTGGGACTGAAAGGGTTAGTTGTGTTCAGAATACAAAAATAATGGTATAAATAAGAGAATTACAGATGGTGTTAAGTGGGGATAGACTTAAGATACCACACAGATTAAGAATGTTGCTTATGAACATAAATCAGGGATTCTGCCAGACCCCCAGTAGAGAGTGTTACTCTCCAAATTCTCGAACACAACACAACTTTAATTTTTTTACAATTAAAATCTATAGAAACCCTGCAAAATTCCATTTAAGTCATGCTACCCCTCAAACTTTCGCTTTACACCCCCCAACTGGATATCTTGGCAGAGTTCCTGACGTACATGATAGTATATTGGCATAAACAAAGATAAACTGGAATTCAACTCTTACGTTATTACTTATTTACTATATTTGGAAATAATATTTTGGACCTCAATAATCGTGACAATATTTTAAAATAGTATAATTTGTCAATGTCTCAATTAAAAGTTATTAACATACTAATCAATAATAATCTATTATATATCATCTATAAATCACTGAAATATGAACGTACTCTGTATAACTTTGGTAAACTTTATTTTCTATAGGCCATTCTAGTAAATTTGACTCCGACCCGTCACGATTTATATTCCTAAGAATCTGCTAGTTAAAATCCACAAACAGCCATGCTCCTGCCCGGATTCTAAACCGCGACCTTCGAGTCGCTGGCCTAACACCCCAAACCACACGGCTGCCTGGTCAGCGAATGTAATCTCTATAACTTTCTTTTGAATGGGCCATTTTCTAGTAACTGCTTGAGTTCGGCCCGTCACGATTACATGAGTGCAATGCTTATTAAAATCCACAAACATACATACCCCAAGAGATTGGAACTCACAACCTTAGAGACGCTGGCCTAACGCTTCAGACATCATGACTACCTAGATCAGTTGAAAAGTGAACGTGTGTATCATATAATATTCCACGTGTCTAAGAAATTCTCCACTCCCCCTCTCCCACCCTCTCTCTCTCTCTCTGGAAACTACACAAATCGAATACCTCGTTAATGTATTTCTTTACAACAGTACTTAGAGTTCCCTAAAATCTAAAATGTTAAGTTCTACTTAAAATTGTTGGTTTCTTGGGAAGAAGCCGAAATAAAAATAATGGATTCTTAATAGATCGTGTATTACTAATATTCAGTAAACATTCTTGAGTGTGATAGCGATTGGCGTTCTGCCTGGAATTTTGAATTTCAATTTTTATTTATAATTTTAGACCAGGAAAGGGGAAGGGAAAGGATGAGGCAAGGTGTCGATCAGGGCCTAAGTTAAAGGTACTGTCCCGGTATTTGACTAGTGTGACTAAGGGAAACTCTCGGAAAACCTCAGTCAGGATGGCCGGCCGCTGAGTTTGAACCCACGTTCTGCTTGGACTCAGTACAATAATCGTTATAAGATTCTTGAACCGAGCCTTTGGGACATCTTCACTGCCTTCCATAAGGTAGAGATGACATTCTAAGGACCTACAGTTTTAAGCATATGTCGAAACATTAACTTTTACATTCAGTGTGTTCCTCATTAGGAATCGAACCCTGGACCACTTGGTTACAAGATAACAAGAGAAATAGTTTAAAAATATATATATATCATTAAACGATACTGGGAAAGCGTAAAAGGCAGTAGTTTAAAATTGATGTCCCTCAATGAATTGAATTTTATTTATGGCCTTTAGTCATCTAAGGCTCAGGCCGAGATAGCGGAGGGGAAAGGATACGGGAAGGTGCCAGCCAGGGCCTATGTTGAAGGTGCCATTCCGGCATTTGCTGGTGTAACTGAGGGGAAAAAACTGGAAAAACCTCAGTCAGTATGGTCGGCAGCTGGGATTTTACCCACGACCTCCCGAATGCTACGCCAACGCCCTACCACCGAGATACGGCGGTTTGGTGATGTCCCTCAAATTAAGTTAACTATACGCCGATTGTTCTCTTAACTTTGCAAATGTAGATAATGTTGCGGTGGGAATTAAATAGCAGAACTTTAGTGATTATAAAATTACATTAAAGATTTGATTTCAATGAAAATTAAAAAAAAAAAACACTTTTCTCAATAGAAATGTCAACAGTGATTCTGCCAGACCCTCCCCGTGGGGGATGTAACCCCCAAATCCTGAAGAGCACCCATTTTTTTAATGTTTATGGTCAAAATCGATAGAAACCGTGATAAACTCCACCTACACTCTCCGGATTTTGACTTTACACCCCAAAGCTGAAAATCTTGGCGGAATCCCTGAATTGCAATATGGTTAAAATTATAGTATGGCAATCGATTTAAAATGACTATGACATGAAATTTCAAAAATAACCAAACACTACTCAAAAATGTTTATTTTTAAAACAAGTCCTAAAACTTTAAAATGGCCAAAGATGACTAAACTTTACCAATAGAGGTCACTGGAACTTGGAAGTTGGGACCAGAGCAGGGATTCTGTCAGGATTTTCAGTTTGAAGGGGTGTAAACAGTGATTTTCACGGTTTCTGTAGTTTTTATCGTAAAAAAAATTAAAGTAGGGTGCTCTCGAGGGATTGACACCCCACAGTTGGCGGAATCAGTGAACCAGAGGCTTATATCCAGAATTAATATATTTGAAAATATTACTGAAAAAAGAGCGAACTGTGGAGAATTTTGTTGGCTGTACGTTGGTGAGTTGAGTGAGTTTGAGGTTGTGTAAGATCGTGATGCGATAGACTCCACAAACTTATGTATAGATATTTTTCTCCTTTGCCTTTGGTTGATTGATGGTATAATTATCTGAAGTAGAAAAGCACCTAAGAAGGAGAATTAGTTACTATGTAAAACTCACCAATAACCTCACTGCGTTGGTTCTCTGATTGAACAGCTAATTCCGAAATTAAGGCTTTCCCTTCCCTTCTCGGGTTATCTGATTTAATTGCACAAACGAAAAAGAAACACCAAAAATATACTCCACAGAGGAAGGACTTGTCGCTGCAGAACCCACAATTATTACTTTCGCTTAGGAATAGAGGTACTAAGCTACAGAATATACATACGCAAATGCACTGATTAAGTTTTGAATAAGAAACACTAAAAAGAAAGTTACATCGATAATATAAAAATCACGAGCACAGAATTCCTTTACAATGACGTCATAAGCCTTTACAGGGTTGAAACAAGCAAATCGCTTGTAACACAACTTCTCACGTAACTGCTTTTTTTTTTTCTCAGTAAAGGTATAATTCGTAGGCAAATATTTCGTAGAAGATAAAATGAGTTTTATGGGCGGAATATTTCGTAGAAACCAAATCGTAGAGGTAACAATGAACTCTCACAGATAATGAAATAACACAACTCTTACCATCTAACGAATTTCCATTCTGTCTGTAGATCCACTTTGTAGATTAAGAAAGTATTACCTCCAAGGATGACTCCACAGGACGAGCAATCATTCCTTGGGATTATGCAATGGAAAACCTTAATCAAACTCAATTGATATCGAGGAAGACTAAACCATGTGGTTATAAAGAACACGAAATGGCGGTTAGAGTCCGGATCGCTAGGTGGTCGCGATGAAGGTTCACTTTCTATCACGCCGGTCACCCGAAACTTCAATTGACTGGAAATTCTTAGCTAAAAGAATACGTATAAACTGGAAAACGTAGAATGCAAAGTTAAAATCCCTATCTCTGATATCCAGGAAACATAACCATTCAACGATCTTAACCACCTCGTGGTTCCCAAATGAATCGCATGCAAAAATGACTTTCTATGCAAGAAAGGACACGAATTCCTAATCTTCCCTACACTGACAAAAACTATAAATACAAGTTTACAGAAGTTACAATCAATATAATTAACACATCTCGCAGCAAAAAATACCAAATTGAAATAAACGATGAATAAAAAATTCACGTAAATGAAATATAAATCAAACAATGATTGGAAAACAATCTCGTCTATCCTCGCATCTCTAATCAAACTTCCGACGCTCAAATTCTCTTTTCGGATACACAAAGTTACTTTAACACGTTGATGCTTGAAAAAAATACTATTTTAAGCTGGAAATATATTCTAAATTATATGAACAATAATTGTTCCCGATATGAGAGCAAGCTTAATTGAAGCTTGCATGTCAACTGTAAATGATTGCGTCAAGCTTATCTTGGCGAGTCAAAAGATTGAATCAAGCTTGACTCATACTTATCAACCCTATCAACACAACTGTCTACCTTTAGCTTGAATCAAACTTACAATATCAAGTGAACTTAGTAGAGTCACTTTCAAGCTTGAATCAAGCTTATTACTTCAATCGTAACTACATAAGCGAAAATTAACTGAAAATTAAGCTTAACATAAGCTTTCATGCAATTCTGGTTGGTTATCTTATATTACATTCAGTACCATAAGAATACGGATCTATTTATTCTATAGCATCCATGATGTATGCCCTTCTCAAAACAGAGAAATGGTGTCCCTTAGCGAGTATATCTTCGGGATGAAAGTTTCTCGTTTCTAATTAGTCTCTTGACAGGATTGAGGAAACTTCGGGATAAACTTTAATGAGCAGATTTTGAACTTGTGTCGCTTGCGCGACTAAATATTAGGCAACGGCATTGCCTCCTGAGAATTTTGTGATAGGAGACAGGGGTTGCGAAGCCAGGAGATACGGGCTTAAATATGTGAGAGCGGATCTTGACAGATAGGTCATCTTGGACATCCGCCCTCGCAGTGTGGTGTTGCCAATCTTATCTTTATTGTACGATAGTACAAACAAGAAGTGATCAACAATAGTGGCTACGTTTGATAAATTCACTAAATTACTTTGTGAAGAAAGCCTGTGACTTCCAGAGGACATCTCTCATTGGTCCCTAAGGTACTTGCCGCTGGTTGAAGATAGGGGGCCCACGGTGTCTCTATGGTAGAGCGCTCAGCTTTGGTGCTTCGGGTCGTCGCTTTTAACCATGTCGGCTTTTAGGTGGACAAACTGGTGTGATTGGGTTTTCTTGGGGTTCTCCCGTCTCTTCATTCCACTAATTCATCCATCTGGCTGTGACAGGGAGCGCCTGTACATGAAAAACAGGGCACGCGATAAACTTTTTATATACTGTGCGTTTGCTCATTTGTATATATGTTATCTATATTTGTTTTAAAAAGATATTATGAGTATAAAGGTTATAGACAAGAAGTGAATATTTACGCCAATAATTAATTATAAAATATACTTATTTTGCTTTTAATAATGCTAAAGCGGCAGAAAATAAACTTATTCAGAAGGCCGCTAGAGGGGACGAACACACATGGTGAAAAGTTAGCATTAAAAAACTAATTATAAGGAAGAATTGTCTTAATAATTTTGGTTTATTAATAAAAGATAATGTTTCGTGCTGATCCACACTTAGAACTTTCGAATTCAATGAAAATCTGATAATGATATTAGGCTTTGAAGTTCCCCACACACCTTAAGTTATTGCATCGACTGTGTAGTAGTGAGAGAGTTGGTGTCGAACAGTCACATTAGCACATAACTTGACCTAGCCTAACCGTGGTTTGTCAGCGTCACTAGCGAGGACGTCGTGTTGCATACGCACGACTGAGATAAGTGCGTGCACTGCCACTTTAGGATTGACGGCATCTTCTCAGTGTCGGAGGGTACAAGTTAATTTTGAAAGGCAGTCATTGCACTAAGACTGCTTATTTTATCATCATCATTCTTCGTGTACATTTTCATTCTCCAGTACTGTTCCATCTCTTCTATCATGCCTGGCAATGAGAAAACATCTGGCAAGCATCAACTTCCACCAACCGTCCAACGTCAATCCTCAAAATCATCTCCAGCTGCAAAATTCACTTCAGTAGGAACCATTCCAAAGCAAAAACGTCACACTGACTGTCCATCCTATACAAGTTCACGATCTCGCTCAGTTTCACCTTTGCAAGACAGTTCAAAATCACCTCCTAACAAAAAATCGCATCGTGAAGAATCCGATTCTGATTCAGATATTCAAATGACAGCTTTTGACTCTGAAAAAACCAATTATCAATCTTCAGTCACTTCTTCAGTAACGAATTCCTTCCTTCTGACAAACTTTGATACTCAACTGCAGGCTCCAAAACAACTTCTTCAAAAGCTACTCAAGTATGTTTCACGAGACTCCATCACCAGAATTATCCCAACGAGAAATGGAACTATAATACAATCTCCTGACATAAATTTTCACAATACAATCCGCAATAAGTTCAGTTTCGAAATATTTGGACCTCATGCAACACTCACCCGTCTGGACAACAAACCAATCAAACAACCACCACCACCAAGAAGGTCACCCATGCTGTCTGTTGTTATCAGAGGAGTGGAACCAGACGTCACAGACTTCGAAGCAGAACAGGAACTGAAACTTGAAGGTCATATCATACATAAATGCCTCAGAATTAAAACCAAGGAAGGAACATCCAGTTACATGGTTCGAGTTCTAACAAACCATCAACCTACAATAGACAATCTTCTTCATCATGGAGCCTACATCTACAAAAAACGCTGCAGGGTCGAGCCTTCACGTACATCTCCACCAATTCCATTAAGATGCGAACGCTGTCAGGAATATAATACTCATCTTACCAAGAACTGTCCAAACACACCAACATGTGGTTATTGCACCGGTTCACATCAAACAAAAGAGTGCACGAATTTACAACAACCTCCTAAATGCAACACTTGCCAAGAATCTCATCCAACATTCAGTTATAAATGTAAAGGCCGTCCTACTCCATCCCCTGATACCCCTGGTTATCAAGTTCCTCTTAGGATTCCCGAACAGCAAACTGCCCAGCCATCAATCACCTCAGTCGACCAACCTATAACCATAGGTCAACTTCTCTCATTCCTCACCCTTACCTTCCAAAACGTCTTTCCTTTCGACAGAGAAAACATCCTCCGAGAATTCCAATATGCAGCCAAAGAACTCTTCAAATTCAATCTTCAAGCAACATACTCAGGACCTTACGTTTACTTCTCCATTCAGCCGTCTTTTGCTAACATACTTGCTTCATAATACATAATGATTCCTAGCATCATCTCACCAGTCACAAACATTTTTGCACTGTAACCATAAATGTTCATCGAGGGCTCCATCTGTCTATCATAACGTCGTGAGTCGCCCCACGACAAGAAGATTGTCAATCATCTGTGCTTTATGTAATATGCTGTGACGTCTAAATGCACTTCATTGTCATCACATTATCATCGCTGATCCTTTCCGATTGCAATGATTGTAAGCGCAAAGCTTATAATAACCATGTTAACAGTTTAATAAATAAACAATTAAGATTTAGATTTCTTCCAACAACCCATAGACCATCCACCTTTCCTAGCATCCAATCTCACCCCAAATCCTCATCCCGATGTAGAGGGCGTAACCCTCTGGAGGGTGCTAGTCACTTGCGACTAGCAAATAAAAAAATAATAATAATAAAAAAAATTGAAGATGTGCATGATAACCTAACCTAACCTAGCTGGGATTCATTAACGTGCTTTCGAGGACGTTGTGTTGCATAGGCACAATCGAGACCAGCACGCATACGATCTCAATAGGATCGACAGCATTTTACAGTGTTGGAGGGTAAAAGTTAATTTGAGGCAGCAGTCATTGCATTAAGATTGATCATCTCATCTGCCATTTTGATTCCCACTTTCATCTTTCTTTCCCTCGTTGTTTCACGGGCTTCGGCCACAGGACGGATTGATAATATGGAGGACGGCTTTCACAAAGGACTTCCGGCTCAGGTTGACACTCCTACACCCGGCGTATGGCAAACAGTTCAATATTCGCGTGACACACGAAAAGAAAGCAAAACAGATCATCGCTCTCGTTCACGTACTCCTATTCGAGGTTCTACTAGTAATCATTCGGATTCACCACCAACCAAGAAACAGCATGTACAAGGCGATACCGGCAATGAGAGTGACAATGCAGACGTAATGATAACTGAAGAGACATCGGGAACCACCACACCACTACATTCTTTACTTCTCAGTAACTTTGATGCTAAATTTCAAAACGCTAAACACATACTTCAGCAGCTCTGCAAATACGTACCTAGGCAACATATAACACAAATCATACCAACCAGAAACGGAATGATCATTAAATCACCAGACGCTCAATTAGCTACAACTATACGTAATAAGATCAGTGTGGAAATTTTCGGAAAATCTGCAACCTTCATCAACCTCAATAGCGAGCGCATCAAACAGACACCACCACCAAGGAAACCTTCACTTTTATCTGTAGTTATTTGTGGCGTAGATCCGACGTGGAGCGAAGAAGAAATAGCCGAAGAACTTAGGCAGGAGGAATATGAAATTACCAAAGTGTTGCGCATCAAATGCCAATCAGGTCCCACTTATCTCGTCCGTATACTCACACAGTCACAGGAAACAGTTAACGATTTACTCACTCTAGGAGCCTACATTTATAGAAAAAGACACCGGGTTGAACCTTCTCGAACACAATCACCTATTCCACTTCGGTGTGAGAAATGTCAAAGTTATAATTCACATCCAACGAACAACTGTCCAAACCAGCCTAAATGTGGTTACTGCACTGGCCCTCATCCTACCAAACAATGTTCTAATATGCAATTTCCTCCTAAGTGTTCCACCTGTCAACAACCACATCCTACTTATAGTTATAAATGCAAAGCACGACCTGAACCTGAACCAACAAAGCCAGACCTTGTAGTACCCCTTAGAATTCATGAACAACCTGAAGATGACCACCTCCCAGAAAAGCATCCCATACTCACCAAACCTATCACTATAGAACAAGTGTTATCATTCGTAACTCTCATATTGCAAAATGTTCAGCCATCACAACGTACCCCCATCTTGCAACAAATTCAAAATGCAGCAAAACAGGTGTTTCATGTCAATTTTCACGCTACCTACTCACGCCCATACGTACATTTCGTTACAGCAGCACCTACAGACGCCAAATACTAAAAGCCAATCATCTGACATATCATTATGGATATTGTGATATTATTTGTAAACATATGTTCTCTTCTGAAACATAAACCCTTATTCGAAGCACTATTGTTAGAGGAAAAAGTTCATGCTTTCATGTTAAACGAAACACATCTTACCAACAAATCAATCTAAAATTTCTGGATATCAATTCATCCATAAAGCCAGTACAATGCCTGCTTTAAGAGTCAATGGCGGAGTAGCGCTGGGTTTCAAACCATCCATATCACACCGTACGCATCAGATCACACAGTTTCAACTCCCAGAATATCTAATTTGCAACTTGTATTTTAAAAGCCTTTATGTTACATTAATAACCATATATATTCGACCGGGTCATCCCATCCCATTACAGTTCTTTCAACATATCTCCAACCATTTCAAAACGTATATTATCATGGCAGATATAAATATCCATAGCAGATCGGACAGACAGAAAGCCCAATTCCATAATTTCATCAGCAACAGCACGAACGGTATTTCACAACCTCTACCAAAACCCACACGACCACTTACACAAACTACCCCTGATATAGTTATCCTTTCCCCAATCTGATTCAACGCACCCTCATCGAAGTTCTGGATACTGTAGGCAGCGACCATGTCCCAGTTAAAATCACCCTACACCGTCATCCTACCCAAACACCCGATCCGCCCATCCTACGTACCACTACCAGATTTGACTTAGCATATTGGAACCAATACCGAGAACATATTAACGACAGTCTACAAAATCTTCAAGAACCCGGAAACGAAGAAGAACTTTATCAAACTCTCAGCAAGATAAGTGACAGCATCCGGACCGCATCAACACAGCATATACCAACGTCCACTTCATCACCATTTA
>JAGDQP010026909.1:10793-25452 GCA_022664845.1 Lepisma saccharinum
AGGGATTCATTAGAATAACAAGCAATCTTGAGAATTCAAGTCAAACTGATGTCATTCACAAATAATTAACTTCTTCCCTGTTGAACACCTGAGAAATTAGCAAATTAGAAACATAAAACAGATGATCATAAATAATGCCGATGAATTATGTCAAGGTCCTTTTGAGGGCTTGAAAGTTGTAAAAGAAAATATACTAACAGAACTTGCAAGATATCTCAACCTAGTACAAAGTCATCATCACACAAAACAAAATCGTGCTAGTGACAGAAAAAAGTGTAAAAGTAGCTTTAAATGAAATGATGAATTTGTAGTGTAAAACTTGGTGATGATTAGGCACTTATTTATTTGCCTATTATAAAGGTAAGCACGAAAGTTCTGTCGCTTTTTCACCCACCACCTTCGAACATCGATATGTCACCTAAGACGTAACTGGAAGATCAAAAATAGTCCCCATCAGCATCGACAACCTTCTGCCAACGTTCTGGAAGGCCGTGAAGTGAAGAAGGTATCAAGTGGATTTTGCACCTCTACTAGGGATTTGAACTGGCGTCCTCTAAGTTGATTGTCCAAGGAATGGAACAGGTGAAAATCGGACGGTGCAATGTCCGGGGAGTATGGCGGATGCAATAGTGTTTCCCATCCAAGGCGTAGAATGGTGTCCCGGGTCATCTTAGCCACGTGAGGCTTAGCGTCGTCCTGTAACAGGAGGACCCCTTTGCGATTCAGAAGTGCTGGCTTAAGAGTTTTGAGTTTTTCTTGAACACGGCTCAACTGCTGACAGTACACATTTGCATTGATGCTCTGACCAGCTGAGATGCTAACCAATGATGACGGCGCCGTCTAGCTTCGTACAGGACCCACTCACTTCTCATCACATGTCAACACCCTGTCCATAAATGGCTCCTTCCTCAGACGAGACAGCAAAGAAACACAGGTGTCTGCTCGCGTTGCCTTCTGGCCCGGAGTCAAATCATGTGGGACCCAACTTGTAGTGCTTCCCAAGTTGATGGAGGTGCTCCCGAATGGTTTCTCCACTCATACTGAATTGTAGTCCCAGTTCCTCACATGTCTGGCCACTGTTCGCCTCAATTGCTGCCTGAAGATCATCATTTGGTACCTGTGTTGGTCTTCCTGCACGTGGTGCGTCTTCGAGTGTTTCGTTACCGTTCTTAAACTTGGTAAACCACAGCTGCATTGTTCGCGTAGTCACAACACCCTCACCAAAGGCCTGGTGTACCTTCCGCCCCGCTGCAGCTGCGTTGGCTATACCCACACCAACAACTGACCTTCGCCTGATTTCCATTCACATTCAACTCACGGTGTGAGGGCCAATTGAACACAGACCTCCACGAAAAGCGATAAAACTTTCTTGGTTGCCTTTATAGGTTGTTTAAGAAAGCGAATGCAGAATTGCAAATTGATAGCTAGGAAACGCTCGAACCTTAATTGAATTCAAGATGCTTTAAAACGTTCTGTTGTTACTGTAAATTTATATAGTATAGAAATAAAGTATAACATATTTTAAATAAATTGTATAAAACAAAAATATTCTTACGGCAGCTTGTTTATGTTCCTAAGGTAGTACCACACATACAGCCCTGGAATGGTTGTATTAACCGACTGATCTATTTGCTCCTCAATGAACATTATAGGATTGATCTTGTGTTTAATCCATAGGGAGTGCAGAGTCATAATGCCGAACGTTCCAAACAGTAAGACAAACATGATCCAAAAAATGCTGAAAGATATTTACTTAACAGTATGAAAGATACTTAACAAGATATTTGCTATATTTGATAAAATAGTAATAGTAAAGTTCACTTTATCTTCTGGTAAAGAATCTGATTGTGTAAATCTCTCATCCTCTGATATTTAGTTGGTAATCAAAAAGGCATGGTGCAATCGCTATAAAATGGAAAGACAATACACAATATTCGTTACCAAAGCATGCATGACTTAACAATTAATATATTTCAATAGCATACACACATTTACTTAAGTATACACTTCTCCCCAACTATCACCTCACTCCGTTCAATGTATCTTGGCAGGATTTGAACTCATGACCATATTCACAGCATGGTAGAGCACTAACCTCAGGGCCACTTGGAGGTTAACTTCAGAAACATATTTTCAGTTGCCTTGAAGTGTATACTTCAACACAATACAATTTATGTAAAACACGGTTTATACTGTTAAATGTATTCTTCCATTTGGGATTTTATTGAATATTGTATAAATAACCAGAAATTTTATTCAAAATAAGAGTGTAATCCATACTATCTAACGATTTGACCCTCATGTGCTTCAGCTTGTTAGAAAATCCTCCACTTTTATTATTAAACATTTAAACTAATTATTATTATTATTCCCCTTCGACATTATTTGCGTCCTTTCTTATTCTAGAAGTCTAAGGGGTAATGGCTCTTTTAATAAAGATAGAAAATGCATTTAAAGTAAGAATGTGCACTATGTGTTCATATTTAATTTAAGAAATTATCTCCTTGGTTGTACAGAAGTTATATTTATTAAACCAAACCCACATGTTACCATAGTGTTTCGAAAAAACTAGTTACATACCCCACCTCAAAATTATCCACATCGTCTTACTAGTAGTTTCTGCAAGGGTGGTCAATAGATAGTTGAAGTGTAATTATAATGGTAAAGTATTTTCAAATGACTATATGACTTTATTTAAAATTTTGGTAATACCATTAAAACAAACTAAAAGACGTAGAAACTAAATATAACTTACTTCAGAGACATTCCAGATGATTTCAGTACATACTTAATTCCGTCGATAGAACAATGTTGAACGTAATCCTTCATAGTCTCCCGAAGAATTTGGTACAACGTTTGTCTTTTTCCCATTTTCTTCCAAGTTCCTCTTGTTAAATGATTTGACATTCATTATTAAAAATAAACATATATTAAATTAGGAAATAATAGCTGTACATTGCATTTTAAAATACGTAGACTTAAACTCAACTATTAAACCTGATACGAAATGTAAATACGTATATATCAGGTACACTATTCGCAAGTATATGGGTGTGTAATGACTAAAACTAATCACACTGATGCTTTTGAGCCGAAAATTTATATTGACTGTTATATTTTGAACTTGTTTATCTTTTGATTTAGTACACTCGTACTGCCTTTCTTATAACCCCCACATACATGCAGTACATTCAGAAACAATAGCTATATTTGACTAATTTTTGTGTTTTTTTTTTCGTAAGGAAAGCAATTTTTTAAGATATTAATTTTAAAGTAATCTAAAAATAACACCCAAAAAGCTTGTGACATGGACACAAATCAATAGTGATCGATCATGTATTGGTATTTTATTACACAATAATCCAAAGTTAGTAGAAATCGTTTTTCTCGAATAACAGTTTAAATTAGTTCAAATTCCTGGTTGGCTGAGACAAAAGTTTGTAAACACCAAGGAAACGTATGGAGGGAATAAGACCAAATGTTGGATATCTGTAACGATACGAGATTGACAACGTGATGGACATTTTCATGACCATATCCTGAATATTGTTTCATAGGTTGAAATGGGAAGAATGTCATGTGGCATATTGTCCAGGCTAGCTCGTTGTCATAAATTCAAATATGAAGTCATTGTTCAGCTACGTTTGCTTCTAGGTGGTGACGTTGAAAGATGGAAGATTGCCAAATAAGGGGTGTTTTGTGATTTAGCATAACGCTAACATCTAGAAACATTTCAAACACATTCGGAACATTGCTTCGATAATGACAGTTTTGAGATAAATGTTCCAGGGACAATCTAGACAGCTTGTCTTTACCTGATGTGCTCACTGGTTGAAGCATTGGTGTTGACCACAATTAAGTTGTCCACCTTTACGGATATTGCATCTAAAATACAACGAGTGAGTTTGTTATTGCAATACTGCCTAATGTGTGTGCAATTTGGATTTTGTAATGTTAGTGGAACACTGTACATACACAACTGTCTATGCATTAATTTTTTGCAATTAATATTTTTCAATTGTTAGAAATTTCAAACACATCTATCTACTAAACTTTGTAGCACTACACTATTTTGGTTCTTAGACATCACGAATACTTAAAATATATGTATTAATTGACATACAGTGTTATTAAAGAATGTGAGTTGCAAATTCATCTTCACAAATGGCGACTCTGTTCATGGATTTGGCTTGTAATACTGATTAGTGTAATATTGTTAAAGTATATTTGCAATTGCAGTAACCATCTAAATGATAACTCGTTTAAATTTGAATGCCGTCCGTTATATTATATTTTTTAAATTCAAATTTCCTGGATTTTTAGCGCCCCTCCCATGGCTCGTAGCACATTAAAGTATGTTCATCTACATATATTTTATCAGATGTAATGTTTTTGTGCATTGGATTTGCGTGTTAATGGCTACGGATCCGTGAATTGACAGAAGTATTTCCTGCTGCGTCGAAGAACATTGAGATATTCTCAGTTCCTTGTTGCTCCCATTGGTAGGTTCGAGAGTGTAACTACCATGTAAATACTATTTGCATTGTTCTGATTTCTGGAATGACTCGGCACAGTAAATTATTAGCGCAGGATATGTAAAAAGTGACCTGATAACTTTCATGTTACATTATTTTCGTTATACAAATGTCCGACATTTTACACACTTCTCGGAAGAATTGAGGCTAGAAAAAATATGTTAGATTATTTTTAATCTTTACGTGACCTAAAATAATGCTGTTTATCCCAGAAAGATTTCCTGGCCCGAGTCACTCGTTTTCTTTCTACTGTTCTCTACTCTAACTGATGATCTCTGTAGAACAAGTATATAAATGAAGTTGGAAGAGCGGACTCCGGTCTACAAACACGTCTTTTCTTTACTGTCTCTCTTCCTTGCTGTAGAAGGTTCTTCCAGGCTCAGGAATGTTTTGATTGTGGGATGTTGACCTGAATTTCCACCGTTGCTATAGTGTGCTCACTTTGTGAACTTTCACTTTCATGTAAATCAAACAAACTATGTCATCTCATTAACCATAAGGTATCTATACTGTACGTACGAGTTGGATCCTTTGTTTCTTGCGTCTATGGTATACTGTTTAAGATCCTGCTTTTACTGTTTCAGTTTTTAAGAAAATATTTTTCGACAAAAATTATCTAGCCCATGCATCCTTTCTTATTACTATACACAAGATCATCTAGGCTCTAACAGATGTATTCTCTGCAAATCTTCTGAGGTAAGGTATTGGGTTGGTTCAGAAATTTTGCTCATATTTTCACAATTCTATTCAAGCCCGAACCACGAATCAAGGAAGTCACTAGCTGGGGAACACTAAAGAAATTTGTCTCCACTATTTTGCACGGCCGTTCCTCCATTCCGTTATGGTAAAATTCCATCAGTTTCCGGGCGAAGAAATAATCAAGCCAAAAGTTAAATGCTGTGTCGTCAGAGAAGGATGTGTCACGCAATACAATTGGCAGTGCATGAAACATATGATAATCCAAATAAGCGGTGTCTGGAGAGTTTGCCAGACCATTTCCATTATTGCAGTGGAAAATCTAGCGTTGTACATCTGGGAATTACGGAATGGCATCTTGCTGGTCGTTTATCCGCAGTAGGCGCCTGAAGTTCACGAAGTTGTTTGCAATTCAGCGGAGAATTTTTTGTCAGATTTCTCGACAGCAGTTCAAGGTGAACGATTCCTTTTGATTCCACCAAATATACAAAATTGGCAAAAGAGTTGATGATGTTAGCGAACAGATCGATAACGAGTGAGTAAGAAAGCACATATCGCTACGAGTTTGTCTTTGCTTTTGATGCTGATCATGTGGGGAACCCAGACACAAAATTTCAATTTTTTCCAACCCTTCAGTTGTAACTTCTGCAAAACGAAAAACATCTTAAATATTTCTCTTTTATCGGTTTTGCAAATCAAATACCTTGCTTTCAGAACAGTGAGTAAAGCAAAGAAACTTCTTAATTTAATTTTCTTTCCGAATTTATAATGTACAAGACTATATATATTTTGGTGAAAAATTATAGTTTCGGATAATTTTTGAGTTCTATCACTTAGATGTTTTTAAACAATTTTACTTTATTCTTATTTTTGAATGGATAAATTCAGGCCTAGATTTGGTATTCTTTTAAATTCCTGAGATAACTGATAATATTGTAATACGACACCAATTGCCTATAATTTCGCAGTATTATCCGCATAGAAAACGTCACTCTTCGATTTTTCTTAACACAAGAACAATAATATTGTCACTTTTCAATCGGCGGTTGGTGTGTCAGTTTCCACACTCCTGTCATCGTGGCGTGAACTATTAGTATGGGGGCGAACTATATACGACTAAAGTTCACACACGACGATCAAACGTTTTCACATTAGGCAGTAGATTCTGGTAGTCTTAAGCTAAGCAGTGACTATCATAATTAATAAAAGTACGTTTAGCATTTGGAGAGAACACATGTCAATGAAAACGACTACATTCGAGTGTGTAATGAACAATTCTTTATACACTAAAATTATATTTGGAACAATATGCTATTTATTTGGAAGTTTCAGTCACAGTTCATGACAACAACCAATCACAGTTCTTCTCGGGAGGAGTGGCTAATCTCTTCTAAACCAATCACAAAGTTACTGAAACTTTACACACGCTGTTCTGTTTCTACCGTCATCACTTGATCAGCGATATCCGCTCTGCTGATCAGATGTAATATGATATTTACATTGCCTTGCTCTGAAACCCTAAGCGACATTTGGTATTAACATATCCCCTATTACTCGTGCTTTTGCTACTTGACTTTGAAATACAATCTGAGGATGAGATCTTATGTTTCCTCTATTTAACGTGATATTGCTACGTGACTCTGGAAATCCGAGCACAAGAAGATGTGGTCGTGTAACCTGAAACCGAATGTCTGTCTATGCAGGTGTAACTGACATTGACAGAGGTTGCAATGTTGCTTTGTAATAATATGTAAATTAATGTTCGTTGAAAGATCACACATACTCAATAAAATACAGAATAAAATATTAGTAACTAGTTCTTGGTTCGTTCCTCGGGTCTTATACCTAAACAATTTATAATACATTTATTTACAACAGCATGAACACTTATGGAAGAAGTGTTGTATGATGTCACTCCCGTAAACTTTTACTGCGGAGGACAAATGAAACCATCTTCACTAGAACACTTGAACATACACACACTAGTGATACAAATTTATGATTTTAGTAGCTCTTTTATTTAATGACGTAAAGTTAGTCAAACGGAACAATGATATAGAAACCTGTAAGTCACTTGAGCAAACTTACTAATTAGAGTTTGAGAGTGGATAATGAGTAAGTATACATTTTTTCTAAAGATAATTTTAATTTACTACCCATTAAATTATTAGATGGGGGTATTAATAATGACAAGAAGAAAGAAAACAAACTTTCTATTTCACAAATACCTGTGCTTGGAAATCCTCTTGGTTGCACTTGTTACAGATTCTAGAGTTTCGATGCCTGTAGAGTTTTTAGTCCACGCTTCACGTCTTCTAATCGAATGAATACTCGAGGACATCCTTCGTAGTTCCTCATTTGCCTGTTTCTTCTGCAATCCTATCTTTGTTCTGTCGAGATTCATTTCTTCTTCTTCCTTATCACTGCCCAGCCACTTACATCCAAGGAACAACGGACGAAGCATCAAACAGAAGATTTCAACCAAAGAAAGCAAACTGGCTCCAAAGCATAATGCAAAGACTCCTCCGAGGGACACTAAGAAAAACGTAATACATGATAGTTGTATAGTATCCTACTTTATTTTTCAATAGTTACCATCAACTAGAAAGCACAAATAAATACGTGTTTACTTATCCAGAAAAAGAACTAAAATATTTTTCTTTTAAAATTCACCAGGACGCAGTAAAACGTAACACTTTGCATCACATTTGTACACTACAATACATATGAATCAGTTCGTTATGTTACGAATGAAATAGTCTGAACTATTGAGGAAATGTCTATACGTTTAAAGATTGGTTGACGTTTTAGTCTCTATCAGAATTTACATAATTATCTACCAGCAACAATTCATTTAATTGGTAACAATTTCATTCAATTAGAACGTTTTTTTTAGTTTAAGATACAGAGACTTTCGGATAAACAATCTGAAATTAGACTGTTCCGTCAGATGTTTGGAGTTAATAATTATGCATGTTCGAGAAGAAAGATTTAATGCAATTTTACTTATTCGTTTTCCATTTGTGGGATGAGCTTAAAACAGTACTTTAGCTTCAATATTCATTCTTTGCGGGAGCGGGTGGAAGAAAATAGTGTCTATGGCTTTCATAGAGGTGCCGTCCCGAAATTAACCTGTTGATACTGAAGCAAACTTTCTGTATGGCAGTCTGAAGTCAACTACGGCTAAATTAAAGGCACTTGACAATCGATATTCTTATATGTTGATATAAATCATTCAATCTGGCTGTTAGAGTAGAGTAATACTAAAGTCCCAGTCGATTTCAATAAGAAACTATATTGAATATCATTTGAATATTTTAGGGATCGAAAGATTATTACAGCGGTAAACATGAAGGCTTTCATTAGTATTTATAATAATCTCCAATTATGTGGGATAATCATGACAGCAGAATTACAGTGCAACATAATTTTCTTCGTTTGATAAATCTTGAGGAACAATATTTTCCGTATAGTTCATTTATTAATTTCACACTTATCTAACTGCTTACATCCATTTGTGGTGGATCAACTCCGAAGTTATTGAAGTTTTTCCATAGCTGGCCCTAGTTCTGTTTTTAGTACTTCGCACACAGAAATTCACTGTTCTTGTTGGTGGTAAATACTTTCTTGTATTGAAACTTAAGTCAAATAGCGATGTCATTACCATCCATTTCCCACAACAATTGTGAGTTTAGGTGCATGGAAGTGATTTTTGGAATTTCATGACAACTTGGTCACCAAGCTAATAAAATCATTGAAATCAAGAGGTCCTTCCTTTAACATGTCCATTTCAGTTTCAAAATCGGATTCTAACAAATATAAGTTTCTGTCTCAAGTTTTCAGTTTGGAGTTCTCCAAGTACGGATCTACAAATATCTGTATTTTGGATATATTTCATTTGTCTAACCACTTTTTCATTTTCTCAAAGGACACACGAAAATTTGCCATTTTGCATTGAAATATCGAACTAAATCATCAGTGTTACACTAGTAGGTGAATAATTCACAAAGATGTACTTGAGAAGGCTGTCTCTAACATGGTTACTCTTTGTTATTCATCACTTGAAAATGTATTTGCGTGAAATGAGTGTATTTCACTTGAAAATATTCCTTACATCAATGTACATTCCTCAGAATGTCCTATTGGAATTGAAGATCGCATTATTCCCTCTACATATATAAAAAGCATTCAGGTGTGTCGTTCATAGTCTTGTTTATAAGCAGGTTCGTTGTTCTACCTAAATTTCTTCAAATTATCTGCAAGGTTCTTGACCCCCCCACAGTATATACTATATGGCAACACACAACCACGGTAACATCATATAAACAAATCCTCTAGCATCTCTGCGTGTCATATATGACACATTTGCTTCTTACGTTTTCTTAGACGTGGAGAGCTCTGTCGGGCTACGCTACCTGCTGTGCAGTACTGCGTACATTCTGCGCTATTTGCATATCACCTCTTTTACCATGTAGGCTCCGCCGGTAGATGGCATATTACAACTGTTCATTAAAATCGTGATACAAAATATGTGTTAATAATGATTAGTTATTCATTCTAACTTGAACACATGATACGAGAGATAAAAGCGAGGTTTATAGATTGTCATTACCTGGAAATAGAAGCAAAATCCATATTTCTGTATGGATGGTCTTGATAGCGACCCAAAGTGTCATATATGACTCATGACGTATTTCCCCACAATACAATGCCCACATTTTTTAAGTGGAAAAATGTCATATTTATGTCCCAAGAGTAGATCTCAATATTGTTTCATACTTTCGGTCGAAACTTTAGCGTCAGGACGCTAGAGGATAATCAAATATAGTTTCTAAGCATACCCACGTGACATACATTTTAATCCTCATTAAGATCGACATCAGAATACTCCATTAGTTCTGTTGACATATAAGTGATCCGTATAAAATTAGTTTGGTTGTGACTACTGCTAAATTGATTTCTCGACTAGATAACTGGGAATTTGAAGAAATAGTTCCAGATTATGTTACATTTTCCAGTACATTTTGTAATATTTTCAAACACTCATATGTAAGAAAAAAAGAGCACATCTTGAAACATATAAACACTGTGAGCAAAATGAGGAACACGTACAGACGGGTATTTGCGAGGGAGAATCAAAAATAAATTGAGTAATGTTTTTACAGGAAAGCTGTGATGCATTTGCAGAAGACAAGATATACAATTTAAATGGCATGTACTTCTGCTCTTCCCCAAGAGATGGCAGGAGTGTAACCTTTATTTTTTTTACAGATATTCCAAAATGTCGAGGAAGCTAGAGACGTTCGAGCCAGTGGAGATCCGCAGCGTGATCCTGTATCTGTGGTCAAATTAAAAGAAGCCTGCCGAAATCCACCGGGAGCTGTGTGCAGCCTACGGTGAAACGTGCATGACTCTGACAAACGTGAGTAATTAGTGTGTGAAATTCTCAGCAGGGCGCGAAAGTGTCCGCGATGAACAACGATCAGGATGGCCACTGATATCTCACACACAGGAGAAGATTGATGCTGTGAATGCAGTGATTAAGCGAGACCGGTTGTTAACGATCATATCAATAGTGAACATCTCATATGGAACTGCATTTCAGATCATCCACAAAGGCCTTCAGTACCGAAAAGTGTCGGCGAGATGGTTCCCTAGGCAGCTTACACAATTGCACATAGATCCTTGCAGTTTGGAGAATTTGTTTCGGAACTACAGGAAGGGAGGCGCATTCCTTGAGCGCATTGTCACCGGAGATGAAAAGTGGGCATTTCATTACACTCCCGAAACAAAACACACCAACTCTCCCCCTAAAAAAAGACAAAACATTCAGCAGGAACGTTCATGGCTACTGTGTTCTGGGAAAGCCAAGGTGGGCTTTTGATAATTTTCTGATCAAAGGAGAAACTGTGAACGTTGCTGCTTATTCCGCCACATTGGATAGCCTACGAGCTGCTATATATCGAAAGCGTCTGCAGAATCAACTGGAGAAGTTCATCATTCTTCCTCATATTGCTACATCAGTGACAGAAAAACTACGTTCATGGAAGTGGGAAGTCCTACAACATCCAGCGTATAGTTCAGATCTAGCGCCCTCAGACTTTCACTTGTTTGGACCTCTAACGCAGCATCTTCCTGGCACACACTTCAATAGCGACAGTGAGGTAAAAACAGATGTGCTTTCATGGCTTCGCTTTCAGCCGAACGAATTCTATGCTATGGGTATCGAAAAGTTGGTGTTACGTTGGGGCAAGTGTATTAATGTCAATGGTGGTTTTGTTGACATATAGAGCACTATTGTTCACAATTCAAATTGTATATCTTGCTTTCTGAAAATATATCACAGTTTTCCTGTAAAAAAAAATATTCTCATTTACTTTTTGATTTTTCCTCGTATTCAACTTTTTCAGTCACAATGCAAAATTCAGGAGAAAGAGGAAGAAAAGGTGAACATAATTATTCCTTTATCGATTTAAAACATTTCACTTACCGAGCAACTTCAATTTTCCAAACATCAAATCCCTTCTGAAACTTAGCCGTTGATTATCTACAACGTGCACATTCACAGTTCCGTAATTATATCTAGAATAAATATGAAGTTTCTTTTAAAATGTTTTTTCAGATGTATGGATTTTCTTATTTATTTCGTGATTTCTAGACAAATTAATTCGATATTACAGAAACTTGAGCACAAAGACATTGAGGAAATTTATATTGTAACAGTTGGTGTTATGCTGTTATTTATTGATGAGAATTTATTGGTAGACTGTAGCAGAGAAGCCGTTACTTCCATTACAGATGTCTCAGGACCTGTGTGGGAAGCTGTTCGCGGAATATCCAAGGTTCAATGTCGCTTGCTTGGATTTGAAACAATGCCATATATAAATACATGGTTCATATATACTTTACTTAATAGATAAGTAAAATAGTTTATTCTTTTTGAATGAAAAGCAACCATAAGCAGGTAAATACTTTTATTAATAGAAGAGACAGTGACCAGCAAGGGTACTAACCTATCTCTTAAGATCTGTATATAAATCCAGATCCGTTATAAATATAATTATATTCGTACAATAACTTTTTACTCATAAGATTAAACTTTCGGAACTAGTCCAGTTTATAATACACTGATCAGAACTGAACGACTTCAATTACCAAGGAAGCAAAACAGACTACCTATTATTTACATGTAAATTTTGTATCCACCCATAGACGTACTGTTCTTAAAACTGTCTTGTCCGAGATTGAGTTGTAACGAAGTGTGCATATAACATACATGAGTTTTAATGGACAATTTAGATATTGTTGTACTATCATGGCCAAAATTATGTTCACATGACTTTGTTATACACGATTTTTCTCTAAGCCTACAAGATAGACCACCCAACTAACGTTGAGTCGGCGGTGTGTGATTCTGAGAGAGTGTGAGTGAGCGAGCAAGGGTTGGAATTTTCTTTTCTTTACCAGAAAACATTATCACATGTTCTGGGGTCTGAAAAATATATTTATGATTTCTTGTAGTATGTAGCAAATAATGAAGATCTTAAGAGAGTCCCATTTCAAACAATAAAATAGGAAACCTAACACCATTTTTATTTTAGGTGGGCCACTAGTTGAAGGGTACTGAAAAGTTTAATTCAAATTGTCCAATAGAAAAGATCCTTACCGAACATGAAGAAACAAAAATGAATTTTAAAACCCATGGTTTCTTTCTTTTTTCTTTCTTAATGATTTCCATAGAACACTAACGTTATGCATGAAAGACAAGAGAAAAGGTCTGTTTCTATCAGTTCTTAAAAATAGGTCACGATGCACGATATTTATGCTTGATAATTTCTGATATTATGTTGTTATTTACGTTATTTTGTGTGGGCGTGCCTATGATATTGTGTGTGCGTGCATGTGATAAACATCGAAACGAGTATGCTTTCTTCCGAGCACCGTTCAAACGAGAAAAGATCCTTACTTGGCAGAACGTTCATTTCGTATTCGGGAGGACCTCGGTTCGGTACCAGCGGCTGACTGTCCTGACTTCGGTTTTCCCAGCGTTTTCCTCAGTCACGCCAGGCATATACTGGGATGGTACACTTCCCATCAAAAACATTACGACAGCGACCGCCGTGCAGCTAGGTAACCCAAATGGCACCTTCTAATCCCATAATCGTTTCTAGTAAACAAACCCCCTCTTTCTCCTTCCTTCCTCTCGCCCATACTAAAATCAGCAAACATCATGAACACGTTTTTTTTTTAAAAAAAAAATAGACATGTATTAGTATTGATAAAATGAAAGCGAGACGAATCAATATACATAAGTTGATCAAGGGAGAAATTTAAACATACAATAAAACACTGAAACCGATGAATGTCTGTAAAACAGAGGCAGAGAAATGAGAGAGAGAGAGAGTGAGAAAGAGAGAAGGGAAAATAGAGAAGAAGAAGTACAGATAAAAATATGGAATTTAAACGTAGTAAAAAATATTAAGTTCAGTTCCCACAGTATAAAGTTCAGTTCCCACAAATCAAATCTAACAGCAAGAGAGAAGTGATTTTATATTTTTGCAGGGTTTTTCGAATATATAAAGGGTGCTTCAAAAATTCATTAAATCACTTGCAAAATGGAGACCAAACTTGGTGGTCGGATTAAATACTTATGATTTCCAGTGAAACTCCAGAGTTTTGATACACATCTAGGATAATGTCAAATGTGTAACACACATTGTTTGTTTGCACGGTGTTAGTCTGCAAATTCGGTGGGGTTTATTAAACATACTGGTTCGGAATACTTTGTAATCAAGGATGCTGCCAGGATTTTCAGATTGGGGGGTAAAGTCAAAATTGGGAGGGTGGACGTAGAGTTTTGCACAGTTTCTATCAACTTTTGTCCGCAATATGTTAAAGTTGGGGGTAGTCTCGAGGTTTTCCGCTGACATCCCCTACAGGGGCCGGGGTCTAGCGGAATAACTGATTTAAAAAAAATAGTAGACACTGTAGGCCATGCTGACCTATTGATTCGATTTATACTTGATAACCCGTAGGATGAAGGAGAGATTTTAATTATTTCATTCCGTTTGAACAATGTTTCTTTAAGGGGTGACCAGGACCGGAGATGTGCCCCGAGAACAAGAAAAATACGACGCCGAAATTCCCAGTTAAATAGGCTTTCCAGACCGGGTCAATCGGGTTACCGGGTCACTTATGTTTGGGTCAGGCCCTATAACCGGGTCAAAGTGGCCCGAAATTGGCTCTGGAAGACGCACAAAAGGAGAGAGTGTGTGTAAAGTAAGAGAAAAATTAAGATAAATAGATAGAGAGAAGAATAAGAGAAAGACGCAGCAAAGATACGATAACAATACAGCAACAAAGAGAGGAAGAGAAAGAGAGCAATGAAAAACATGAAAATTACATTATCATTATGTTAAACAGCACAC
>JAGDQP010026910.1:1582-25451 GCA_022664845.1 Lepisma saccharinum
AAACTCCAAAAACAAAATAAATTACTCCCACGCAGGGTTTCCGCCAGCTTTTTCAGTTTAGGAGATGTAAATTCAAAATTGGGAGGTTGTAAGTGAAATTTTGCACTGTTTCTATCGATTTTTCATAGTAAAAAAAATTAAAGGAGGGAGGGGCAGTCGAGATTTTAGGAGGTGACACCCCCATAGGAGGAATTCTGGCGGAATCACTGCTCTCACGACTTAATAACATTTTGATCTGTCAATTAGAGGTCGGAATCCCCATTGATAGGGAGTATTTTCCATTTTTACATTATTTTCTTTAGTTCACAATGATTTGTTGTGTTCTCAAATCTTGCAACGTTAATTTAACTCATTTCTTGATGTCATACAATGATGAAATTTTGCACAGCGACGTAAGTCGGGTGACAATACAATATTCCATTGTTACGTTCATATTTTTCTATATTTTAAAGGCATATTTTAATATGTTCTTTTCATATGGACAATAAAAATATCGGGACGGGCGCACGCCATAGTTCTGTTTCCACCTATAAAATTAATTGTATCTTATCTTATCTAAAATAAACACTAACCTGCAACGATATTGGGTTTAACTGGTTGCAGAACGCTTTAGGACTTGAGTCATTAGCTTGAAAAAAAAAGTATCCGAACACTGAAATAACTCGAAAAAAATAATAATAAAACACTTCTTAAATACATACTTTTTTTTAAACAATTTGTACTAAAAAGTAAACAAAATAATTTTGTTTATGCATGACTAAAAAGACTAACTTTCGATTTCATATACAGTTACTTTATAAATTCTTGAATTGGCGCCCGCCCCATGCTCTTCTTTTTATTCATGCATAAACAATTTTTTTTTTTTTTACTTTTAAGTACGAATTGTTTAAGAAAAGAATGCCTTTAAAAAAGCTTTTTTATTATTTTTTTTCGTCTTCTTAATGGAATATAATGAGAATATGCATCCTTTATTAAACTACAGGTAGCATCCAGTAGTCAATTTGAGTGGTTGTGATAAAACCAGGTCAACCTTAGACAGCGTGGCTGGCCCCAAGATTCCATTTTATGAACTCCAAATTATGAGACATGCAGACGCACGCTTAAAAGATGAATCTTCTTACCCTTATCCAAATATACTTTCACTATAATTTTTAAATACGATTTTCAGCAAGTATCATTGTCTAAGCCCAGTATTTTTTAATGGGGCTAGATTTTCTCTTTAAAATAAAATCAAGTAAATAGGACAAACAAGCTCATCTAATATTTCTTTATAACCTTTTATTTGTTATTCCTAAACCAACTTTGCTGGTTGGATCGATCTGTGTGCCATCAGCCAAGTAAAATGTGTTCTTCATATTCTCATTTCATGTTCATCCAAGCGCATGTTGATGTTTTCTTGTTTTCCGCCCTACTTGCTAACAAATGGGAGAAAGAGGTCGGCTTAGTTGATGGAACAATGGTCTGGGGGAGGAGAAGGGAAATGGAAAATCGTAGACTCGGGAATGAAAAGGAAATGTTGGAACGTTTATAGTTGCCTTAAAGTGAGGGGGGGGGACTATATTTTTGGGTGGAGGGGGCCATGTTTTAATTAAGAAACTTCCTATTTTCAAAATTTATATGTTGAAGTCAAATCATAAACAAACAAAAAAAAATAGCAAACATTTTGTGGGCGTTTTTTCTCCAGTTATTTGTCCTGAAAAGTCACTTTCTTCGTGACAAAATTCTTCAATGTACGGGAAGTGAAGTAATGTTAACTGTTAAAAAGTTTCAAAAACTTTTATTTAAAAAAGTACTTGACTGCTAAAACCCAAACATAATTCAGTTTTCAGGGATACTAGGAGAAAAAAGAAGACTGTAGCGGGACTCGAAGCTGGGTAGTTCAAATAGAAATCCGACGTCCTACAGACTGGAATAAATTACCACTTATTAAGTAAACAACGGAACAAAACAGTATTGAATGCTCCAAATGCGTTGTTCCTGATTTGAAGACAAAAATTCAAGTTACTCTCACGACTTAACACCACGTTTTAATTGACTTCCGATTTGTCAAATACGGATCGTAATTTCCGTTGATTAAGAATATTTCTCATTTCTACCAAAAAGAATAAGCGACCAATATGACATCAGCAAACACATGACCAGTATTGAAAGTATGGTTACCACAAGAGACCATTTTTCTCCTACGCATGCACACAAATCACACTGGAGCTTAAAAACAGAATTTTCAATAACGTAAAATAATAATAATAATAATAATACTCGGATTACTGACGGTAACAGCAGATTCATTACAGAATACTATCAAGACAATTAGGCAAAATTTTTAACAGTGTGTGGGGTCCAGTTTTCAGAAGGATACTTCAGACCAAACAAAGAACTTTTGTATAAATTTTTGTCAAATATCTGTTTTTGGGTTAAAAGATAATCCAATTCTAAGCCTAGTACTGATTTCCTACAATGGAGAAAGAAATTAATATTTCTCAATAAATTCTCAACAATGCATTAAGTGCATGTTCGTTGTTGGAAGTGTACTTGTATCAATATGATAGATATTAGAAGTTAAAACGTGATATTTTTAGATCGATAGTGTTGCCAACCTGGCATAAAATTCTAGTTTTTTCAAATGGATCAGATTATTGTCTGTTTGCTAACATGTAGAGATGATATACATTACATGTAAAGTACGCAATATAGTGTTGCCAACTTTACACCGATAATAAACAATTTGCATATTTTACCTCACAGTTTGCAACACTGTACTGTGTGCTTTACATATGACGTTTATCAACACTCGAAAGTATGAAATAATTGGCTTAGATTCATAAAGAATTGCCAGGTAGAAAAAAATATTCAAATCAAAATCTGTAGCACAATCTACCGATGTAAAACTGAAATGTACATGACAATTAAGTTCGTGGACTCACCACCGTGTGCTGACATGGGTAGCACTGTACAAACAATTTAGTAAGTTTTCATTACCTTGGTATATTAGTGTATTATACCTGTGTTCGTGTGGACGTATGGCGGAGTATTACTGAGGAGCGTGCATTATAGTTATTGCGTGTGTATTTGTCCTGTCGCCAAAATTATCTTTAGAGTAATGAACACACATTAAGTTTCTCGTTAAACTGGGCAAGAGTGGGAGTAAAATCAAGGACATGTTATTGCACGTTTATGGAGATAATGCCATGAAGAGAACGGTAGTATACAAATGGATGAAACATATTTTTGTGAGGGGAGAGAACACATCACTGATGAAAAGAGGTTAAGGCAGCCAGTAACGAGCAGAACTGAGGGAAACAAGGCAAATAATCGTCGAAATGTGCCACAAAATCGTCGACTGACTGTAAGGGTCATAGAAGACCTGAAGAACTTGGCATCCACAAGGTGTGTGCAAAAATGTTCCCACAGCTTCGTTCACATAGCACTCTTTGTACCAGAGTTTTTTTAGCCATAACTGTATTGGAACATCCTCCATATTCAGCTGAACTGGCCCCCAAAGACTTATTTCTTTACCCGAAGAAAAAAATACTGAATGGAAGACATTTTGATGACATTCAGTACATCAAGTGTAATACGACAACAGCATTCCAGAAATCGAGTTTCTAAATTGGTCTGAAGTGTGGACTAGGCGCTGGCATCGCTGCATAGCCTCCCAAGAAGAGTACCTCAAATGTGACTCTAGAGTTGTTCAGAGCAGTGAGCACTTTTTCTAGGATGAGTCCACGAACTTAATTGTCAGACCTCGTAAATCAATTAGGCGTACTTTAAAAGAGCATCGAGCAGTGTTTCCATCTCACATATATTTTGCAACTTTTGCGACTTACAAAATATTCTTGTTGGCCATTTTCCGATTACTCGTATTCTACCATTCTGCAAAAAGAAGAAGAAGAAGAAGAATCTAAAGTAGCCATTTAACAGCGAAAGCAAATTAAAAATGTTATTGACGGTGGTAACTGAGCACAAACGTATAGTCGAGAATATTTAATTTCTCAATAAAGCGGTTTAATCTACCGCAGCAGCTCTAAAAAAAAATTTAAAAAAGAGTTAAAGGATTTAACGAAACCATCAAAAGCAAAAAAGCAACATCTAGCAATGATATGAAACTTTCCTTTGAGGTACGCAATTTACACACGACGCCAACAGCACTAATTAACAGTTCGCTTCTTAATCAAAACAGTCTAGTGTACCAGTCAAAGATGAAGAAAAAAGTATCCTCAAACAGACACGTAATGGAAGATATACAAGATGAAGAAGAAACTGGAATTTGTGCAGACGAGAAAACTAAACATATTATAAATATGCAATATTTATGTTGCTTTGTACAACACGAATGTAAGTGACAGCAATATTCATTATACATACATTGTATGTATTTTGACATACGGAACTATAATGTGCATTTAAACATAATATCAGTATTTTCTTTATCATAAATTTCGGGTTATACGTATGCAAGATAAATTCCGTTTGAAGAGTACAGGGCAAGAAGGGGGAATGTACATACATTAAAGGTGATTTCTTGTAAAATACATTTTAAACTTGAACCCTTCCCATGTATTTCATTGTTGCAAAACCGCTATAACTTGGTGATTCTTTGCGCTTTTAGAGTGAAATTTTCTGAGGGGTTAGCCGTCATTGGGTACTACTTGTTAAAAAAATGGACATCCCCTTTTCTCTCCTGGACTCTTAATTTCTTATTTTCAAATATTTTTGCGTTCAAGATAGAAGGGCGTATGTTACATTTACTCAATTTTACAGGAAAAGAGAAAAGTTTCTGGTAATTTTGAAGTCTTTATAACTTTGTTACTATTGGGTGTTTACTTATGACTTTTTCACGTAGTTGCTCATAAAGGATATACGTTTCGTTTAATATATGTTTCATTTGTCTCTCATTTGTGCGTTGGCAGAAAATTGCAAAAAATATACACTTACGACCTTTTTGCCACGAACGAATACTGTATATGGTTTCTTTTAAATTTTTCAGCGAAGTTGAGACGTACGTCGAAACAAGCATTATTTTATTTGTATCAGGCTTTCAACAATTATAGTATAATTATGTAAGGTTCATATTCTCAGTGTACACCGCCAAACCTCCCCCCTCCCTGTGTGAGGTGTCACTCCAAAATCCTCGAGATCACCCTCCTAACTTTACAATTTTTACGGTCAAAATCGATAGAAATCGTGCAAAACTCCACTCATACCCTCTTAATTTTGATTTTAAACCCTCCTAACTTAAAATTATGGCGGAATCACTAATGTACGTTATTGTAGTTTACAGATATTAGTCATTGTTATTGTCCTGAGTTTTACATTTAAAAAAATGTTAGTATTTTCACTAACAAAAGAAGGTCACTCAGATCGCCTCGAAACCCAACTTCAAATTTCGTACACAAATATATCAGCCATAAAGAGATTATCACACAAAAAAAATTTAGCTGCCAGTTTGAACTGCAAGGCCTCTGAATAAAAGGATAAATTTTTGACGCGGTCTATCTTTACAGTGCTTGTCAAATGTTTCCGAACGGCTAAATATCTCGGTTAGAATGCGTTTTTTGAAAACTTGAAACAGACAAAAGTTGCAGAAAATCAACAGAGCTATCGGATGAGCTAGAGAATCAAAATGTGTGAGGCATTGTGCGGGCCCCATATAGGCCGAGTAGATGAATAACCACAGCATGAGTTGGTATTGCAAAATTTTATTGCAATCGCAATTTTTGCAATCGCATCTGGCTGAATTGCAATTTTTACCATCCATCATCCTTTCCGCTGTTATCTTGTGAGACGCTTAGAAGAAAAACTTTAAGTTCTTCCTCGTAAATGTAGAATGCATCTACTGTCATAGAATCTATATGGTGTGGGAATCGCATTCAGCTATCGCCAGTCGAGGAATCAGTAGGCAGTTTGTTGGAGTGAAAATATCGATACCGCGTTTTGTATGCTCAAATTGTACTGTGCATGGAGTCAACATGTCATTTGTTACGATGTCGATGTAACTTTGAGCTTCTGTAACTCCAAAACGACGTACCATTTTGAATTTGTTCAAAGGAAATATTTTTATTTTTTTTCGTGTCAGAAATTCAATCTCAATTTTGTTTACACACATTAATCAATCTCCTTGTATAGTGTGACATAACTGTATAATTTTAGAGTGCATACCCGCGAAAATAAAAACACTATCAATGCGTCCTACTTTCTATCCATGAGCGAAAATGTCACTTTGCTGAGGCTGTGACTGCCTTTAAGCCAAAATGGGTTAGAACAAAAAACAATCTCCCATCATAAGTACTCCGTTCTTCCATTTCGCTAAGTTAATCATTTCTCCAAATTCATGAGAATCTGCGCTTTTTCCCTTAAGTGCCTTTCCTGCTCCATGACTCAAGAGCTGATGACTACCTCTACTCTATTCTGGTGATCGTTCTTTCCTAAAAAGAGACATATCCAGCCGACTGCACTATTTAACATCGTCTTTAGACTAAAAGACTACTTCAGCTACGTTTCTTTTTTATATAAAGGTTTGATTATCTGAATGAAGAAACAGCCTCTTAAGGAAACCAGGCCGATGGGAGACTTTACTTGCTCTAAAAAGCGTTGGTAAAACGGTCATTTCACATCCATTGCCTCATGGATACAGGCCTTGGGACACCCAGAGACGGTAGTTCGCACACATACAGAGTGAGAGCGAGAAAGAGAGAGATAGAGACTGACATCTTGCCTATCAGAAAGTTTATTTGGCTTTCAAACCTTGGTGGAAATAGCGAAGGAATACGAAAAAGCTGAACACTCTTCATGTTAATTGGGTCCAGAAGTGAACATGAAAGGCCAAAGAAGTGGAGAAACACATTTTTAGATATTAAAAGAAATCGTAACGAAAGAAAAAAAATTTACTGGCCTCATTTTACACATGTTCTCTGTACATGTTTCTTCACACGCAGCTCAGGTCGGTGTAGCGTGGAGGAAAGGATGTTTGAAGGTAGTCGGACCAGGGCCTAGTTTGTAGGTACCATCCCGGCATATGGCTAGTATGACTGTGAGAGAATCCTGGAAAAACCTTAGTTAGGATAGGGAGCTGCTAGTATTGTTCCCAGGGCCTTCCGATTGCTCAGCCAACGCTCTACCAACTGAGCTACGACCGCTTGGTCTCCACATGCATTTAACTCAATAAAAAGGTCTGTTTAAATTCATGTCTTTTTTGGGGGAGTTTATTCTTGAATCGAGGAGGATGTAGGAAGAATTATATAAATGTGTTAAGAAGGCATCTTGTAAGATAGATGGCATGATCCTTGCTTCCACTCCGTGTGCGGGACTAGACTCAGTGATTCTGCCAGACCTTTCCTTGTGGGGGTGTTACCCCCAAATTCTCGTGCGCACCCTTAACTTATTTTTTTTAGGGTCAAAGATTGATAGAAACTGTGGAAAGCTCCACTTACACCCTCCCAAGGGCTGTACACTCCCCAGCTGAAAATCCTGACGGAATCCCTCACTAGATCACCTCCAGTGATCCACATTGTACTCCATAACTTCCCCTTCATTTCGAATTATGTTATTATAAATTGTTTAACCTTTTTAAAGCTTCTTTTATAGGCTACCGGTACCACGAGTGATCATAAATGAAAACGAACGAAGGAAGTGATCTAGAGCTGGATCATTGGAGATGATAAAATCTGAGAGAGGTGTACTTCTTAAAGCTCGATGAGTGGCAACCCTGGCAATTTTGTAAACAAGGGTGTCCCGAGTTAGATTAGTTCCAAAATGATTATAGCAAATAATTACAAGTGAAACTCTGTAGCTACAAATTGTTATAAAGTCACAAAAGTTATAAAGTTTCACTCACCTGTGTTATTTTAAAACAAAAATCTGAAGCAAAAGAGAAATTTGATCGAAATACATTGGCAAATAAATTTCAAAATGTTCGACCAATTTCAATGCACGTCTCGTATATTATAGAGTAACATATTCTCTAAAGGATGTAATAAAAAACACTAAAATTGAAAAGCATATGCAAAAGTTACTAACAAAAAAAAATATTCATAAAATTCTAGAAATATGTCGCGTTCACTCTACACGTCGTCTCTGTTTTCAAAAGTTTCTAAATACATTATTTCTTTTAACATCATCAAATTATCCCTTTATAATCATTCAGACAAAATTACTTAGTTCTACCTTCCGATTAAAAACTATTCGTTAACAATCTTGTTTTTCTATGCACATTCACGTGAACTCTTTTAGAATTTCAAAACGAGATTGATCTCAACACGGAAGAACTTTTTTTTTGATAAATGAAAAAATTGTATATTTTGGTATAATATCAAACATACTGCCTTAGTTTGGTTATTTTAATTACACTTATGAAAAACGCACACACGAAGTTCCAAAATTAAAAGCGAAACGAAACCGTCCTCCATAGATATCAAAACGAAACCGTCCTCCATAGATATCAAAACGAAATAGCCTTAAAAATGTACGTGCAGAGGAAGACAGATCAAAGAGATATATATAAATGTGAGTTTCAAATAAATCCAATTTTACCACAGTTTTCTCAGAAATTAAGCGCAGTTCAGTCAAACTTTAAGTTTGTTGGCATTAATCTCGTTTATGCTAAACAGAAAATGAGGACGAAAAGGCAATGCAACGACAGAAAATGTCATTTATAGACTTAATTAACAAATATATATATACTGGTACATTGCAACGACTGGAACGGTAAAAAAGAAATAACTAAAAAAAAAACTTCTACCCAACAAAATTATGTCGCAATGAATTCTATGAGTTTCGCGATTCTACAGGTAGAACTTTAGAAACACCAGTCATATGAAAAATAAGCAGGTTTACTCTAAATAAGAAGAGAAATGAGTTAATCCTGTAAATACAGGTTAAAGGTAAACAGTGAAGCAATAATAAATACAACAAGAAACTTTTCCGCAATAATAATAATAATAATACAGTGGCACCTCGATATATCGAACCTCAAGGGGAACGAGAAAACTTCGAATTATCAAGGATTTCGATATACCGAGGTTCGATTTTATCAAGGTGATTTCTGACTGACTGCGATATATAGAGGTTCACAACAAGAAAAACAACGGTTATTGGATGCGTTTCTCATCACAAATTTGATGTAATTAAAGGGTACGTATTTTAATACAGTACCCTTTAAACAATGATGGGGGGTTAACTGTACACAATGGTTGGGGTTACAGATTGCAACATGAATTATTGTCGTTCAAAGAACGAACTGAGTTTCTTCTAAATACAGTACAGTATCATAAGTTTTATCAAAACAACTTCGATATATGGAGATGCGGTGCCAAGCCAAGCAAGTATGAAAATTCAAAATATCGAGCTCTTCCTGATCAATCCTTCGATATATAGAGGTAAAAATACACATGGAAGTGATAGCAGGTTCAAGGGCAATGCAATAACTTTGATTTATCAAGGAATTCAATATATCGAGGTTCCACTGTAATAGAATAATAGCGGACAAGTCCAATAATTCTGTTTTTGTGATGCAATCTTCATATTGTTTGTGGAAACTTCTACCGGATGCTGATGATGCGTGTTCTGTCCGAAGGCGTGTCTATGACCCGAAGTTCCCTGGGCAAAGTGAATCGAAGATGGTTTGTCCATTGGATGAAGATGGCCTAAGGAAGGGAACTACAGTTTAATGTGGACTCCGAGCCACTTATATCTCCACTGGCAATCAAACCCGCTACTCCTTGATTACAACTAAAGTAGCCTAATGGTAAAGGTTTTTAGAAACAAACACTCAAATATATGAAAAAACAACAACATTAAAAGTTATTAGAAACCAGACAATTCTTCCCTCTCTTTCAGGACATCCACGTTCAGAGAAAAAAAGAACTCTTCAATTCTTTCGTGGACCATGTATATAACAACCAAGCCCCGTTGAAAGTTGAACACGTGCTATACCCCCCCCCCCCCCCCACCCCCGGCATTAACGAGAAAATTCTATTACTAATGACATTACGTAATTCAGCGCACAGAGGGATTCCTCAATATTACCTCAGTTGATTTAACTTTGGTATAAACTTAAACAACAAGGAGTTGTATGTTAAAACCAAATACGTTCTTTTACCTTAAACACCGTTAAATACTATTAACGAATAGTTTTTTCTACACGTTCAAATTAAATTTTCTACAAAAGCAAATACCATCGAACATCAGTATAATCAAAATATTATTTTAATCTTTGCCGCGTCACAGCACCTGAGGTGATAAGAACAACACAACGAATCAAATCAGCTGCCACTAAAGACGACGAACTGTGTATTCTACTTATCAAATAAACATTTCTCTTTGTAACAGATATTATTATACATATTTTCAAGAACTCTCTCACGTTTGGCGAATTCCTACAGGTTTGACAACTGTTACATAGTCGTCCTCTGCCAAAAACTTCGAACCCCATAATGACTTAACACCTCCATCCTAATTGTAGGGAAGCACTGACAAATGTCTATATGTTTGACAGATCTATGGAACTAATGAAATACTAATTGGACTTGTGCGTTTAAATGTAGAAATGAAGGTATTATTTCAGGCTATTGGATTGAATGATATATTTAGAATTACTCTTAGTAAATTGATGCAGATATTGGTATAATATTGCATTGTATTTGTACATTATGGAATGTGTAATATATCGTATCGTGTGAGTGAATGATTATAGCTTTAATGCAAGATGAGTGCTGTAACGTTTGGTTGAGATACACATCAATTGAGTGGCTTAGGGTCATTTCTACAATCGACCGCTAAACTTCCAGTCAGCGCTAAGTAGAGGCCACATCTCATTTTGCGTACTCTGATTGGACAAAATCAGACTTGGCCTCAAATTAGCGCTGACTAGAAGTTTAGCGGTCGATTGTAGAACTGACCCTTAGATTCCTTTACATTGCTAGTCTCACGTTCCTATATACTTGAAGGTTACACACGCATGAATACGCTTTAGATGCTACCCACGTGGAATAAGACAGGCTAGCCTTCGACACATAGAAGTACAGAGAAGAAAATCTAACACATCCCATTAATATCGTTCCTGTGCTTCCCAAGGCTCTAGAACAATTGTCCACGCTCTTCAAGTAAATAGCATTCTAAACCCTGTCCAGTCAGAATTCAGATCTCACTATAGTACGTGCACAGGTAAAATAACAAATAACATTGCCGGTAGTTCTGCTATAGACAATCGTCATATCACCCTTCTATCCCTTCGTGATTTTAGTAAAGCATTCCAAACAATAGACCATTAAATTATGATTACTGAACTTTGTTCTTTCTATAACTTCTCACCGTTAGCTCTTTCATAGTTCAGATCCTTTCTGCCAAATAAAAAGCAAAGAATTATCACGCATTGAAACACAATCAAAGTGGAATCCTGTTCTATGTGGAGTTCCACAAGGTAGTATTTTAGGACCACTTATTTTCTCTCTATATAAATGCCCTGCCTAAGAATAGTATGCCCAGTAAGCAACTTCATGTATTCTGATGACGTTCAATATCTCTTCCGACTATTCAAACATAGTTAGTTCACTCCAGTGCTTAAATACCTAAATAAAAACATTGCACGTGTGAGCGAGAAAATAGATCGCAAGTCAACCCAGTTAAATAAAACTTATTATAATCGAATCTCACAAGGTCTCACTATCCTTCATCAATATTGAAGAGATTTCTGGCCTCGAGCACCTCTAAGCGAATGTGTAAATGACCTTGGGATATCTATTAATAAGCACTTAACCTAGACCGATCACGTAAATAATATTTGCAGAAAAACGTATGGTGCATTACACTCTCTTCGCCATTTAAAACGTCTTTCAGAATACGTCAAAACCGCATCCCCTTGTAATATCACCTGTGGACTATTGTGATGTACATTGATCTGAAGCGAAGACCTAGCAAAAAGTCTACAGCGAATATAGAATGCATGTGTCGGCTTTGTCTTTAGTGACAATCACTTCGACAATCTATCTCACTATCGTAGAGAAAATTAGGCTGCACCGTTTAATTGGGAACAACGATAAAACCATCCTACTTATTATCCAGATTCAAGTTCCTTAGTAACAGTCGCTCCAAAGAGAACATGGTACTCTCAGCACAGACAGACAAATCAGATTTCTATTGAATATCCTTCACTATGTATACTATTTGCGGATGGAACGAATCCCAGAACACAAAGATGTGACTGACCTCTTGCTACATGCATATCACATTTTTGGTGTTACACATCTTTCTTTGAGATCCTCTTGCTAATAAAACATATTTACCAAACCGCGCAGAAGCATTATTCATCCCCATTTTACTAACTCCGTCCACACTCAAATATCAAAGTTGAAATTTCTATCGTATGTTCTCCTCATATAAGTGCATAACATGCGGAAAAATTAGATTTTCATATTTTGTCTCACCAAATATATTGGGCCTCCAATATTCATAAAATGTGAATTTTGTGGTTATCAAAAAATAATAAGAAAATAAATTAAGGAACCATACATCAGGCTTTATTCCGTATACATTCAACATATTTTGATAAATAATAGCGTACAAAAAATAACATCTTTGACATTCAATTCCTTCAGTGAGAAAAAGCACCTTGAAACCTGATTTTTTCTACTGCGACAATCACATTTGGATACCATTTTGATCAATTCAATTACGTTTCAGGCTTTTCATGCAGAGTACTAAAATTATCAAGCAGAATTATTTAAATAAAGAAATTGTTGTTGTTTGAATGCCGTATGATAAATTAGGTATTACGTAGGAGTGTCCGTAAACGTATATCATCACAAATTGTGGCATGAGTCGTAATACAAAAATGGCCGCCACTAATTATTCTGTGGGTATAAAAATAAAAGACTACCCGTATTTGAACTATTCTTACATAAGGGATATAAATACTAAAACATTTTTTAAAAAAGAGGTCGAGCAATCAATCTGGACGATTTTAGATGAACTGGCACTCTGTAGTTTACAGATATATCCACCATTGTATACGAAAATATGGGACATTTAATTTAAGTAACCAAGCGACCGCAGTTCAGTTGGTACAGAGTTAACTTCACATTCTCGATCTCAGTGACCTATCATCCTCAGCCACACCAAAAATTTCCGGGATGATACCTTCAACTTAGGTCCTGGCCGACTCCTTCCCCTACCCTATCTAGACCTAAAGGTTTTAAATAAATTCAAAATTTATCTCAACTGCTATTGAGTCAAAGATGGAGCATAGAGACCAAACCTCAGAAGTAGGCGAAAGAAAATCAAGCGTAGTTATACAGCAATAATTCGTGGATAATTCACAGCTTTATAGTGAGCGCGGTGGCACAGTGGTAGAGTAATCACCTTTGGTGGATAAGGTCCTCACTTCGATCCCGGCTCGTGCCATGTGGACTTTGTGGTGGACAAACACCGTGTGCGTTTTCTCGGGATGCTCCCCCTCTCCTTCCACTTCATGCATTCCGTCAATTCTACAATTATCATGCATCCAGTCTGAGTCAAAGTTGCCTAAAGGCTTTAAATTTAAATTTACAATTCAAATTCCACAGCTGTATATTTCACTGATATCGCAATTTCTCAGTATTTATGGAAGTTAGATTCACATTGGTAATGTACTTCCTAAAATATATGTAAATAATACTTTAGAACGAATTGTAAACAGAAGTGACAGTCAGGAGCAAACAGAATCATCACAGCCAGAGAGAGAGAGAGAGAAAGAGACACAGACGATAAATGTTAACAAGTGTTGATGTCAAAGGAACGGGAACATGCAAACAAATTAATCAAGAACTAGTTAAGGAAAAGAAAGTACTTTCTTCCTGTTCAGAAGCGAGAAAAAAAGAAAATAAATTCCTTGTTTTTTTTTTCAACGAAACATGAGAAGTAAAAGAAACAGTTAAACCGGATCCTGAAGTTGTGAATCGGAAGAGAAAGGAAGTAACAAAGTTATAAAAGTACCTGAAAATGGCAAGAGTTGACGCTGCTCGTAAAACGTTAACAAGATTAAACATTTATACAGGGATTGAAGGAAGCTTACGTTTGTTCTTTTGCGTTTCCTTATGGCAGATGTATTTATAATGTTTTTCTTTCAAGAAGTTCCTGCAGAGGACTGTGTTTGAGTTCGTTTGTGCGTAGGTGAGCCGTTAACAGATACGGACAGTAGATGCAATTCTATTTATTTTTTTCCTTGTGTATGTTACGATAGAAGCTACAGCGTGGACCAAAAGTAGGAAGCATCCTTATTTTTTTTTCATACGTTTAAATGACTGGAAACATTCATATTTATGGTAGAAGTAGCTACCTGTTAATGGTTACCATCATCACAGCCGCCATCTTTATAACCTTGCTCAGAATTTTTAAACAGGAAACGCATGATGTAATATATTTTAGCTAAAAGGTTTCCTTTGAATATAATGAGGAAGTCATTTTTAGCATCTCGGATGTAAACTTTTCAAAATATTACAACCAGCAATTAATCTATGCAAGGAGAATTAGCATCGTGGAGAACTTGGGCCTCGTAACTAGCAATGAGGAACTGGAAGGGTGTCGAAATCTAAAGAACATTGTATATACACACAAAAAAATTGGCCGTGCCGTGGTGATGTAATGGACAGCATAACCAACCAGTAACTGGAAGATCCAGTTTCGAGTCCTGGTCACGGAATCTATATATTTTTCTGTGTTAATTTCAACGTTTATTATACACAAGATTCCTTTGTGAAAAAAAAAAATCTCAAATCCTATTCGGACGATGTGTTCTTGTGCCTTAGCACAATCAGTCAGACTCTGCTGGTATCCAAATTGGGATGTCGCGTGTCACCTGGTACCTTCATTGGTAGAGCACAAGACTGATGATTCATCCAGGAACTAGGGCTCTTCTTTTTCGTTAGAAACGAGACCGATGTTTGTGTATTAATACATGTGTCAACTTCTATCTACAGTCCACATAAAACATTTTATGTAAAAGGAATAAAATTGTCTTACCCCTTTGCATATAGACAACTGTTTGTACAGCAACGTGTTGTTGGTTGCGTGTATCTAGGCGCTATATGATCTTATAGTAAAAATAAAACTTCAATACTACAAATCTATACGAACTTCCAAAACATAGTACTTGTGTCTGTAAAGGCGCAAGAAGAGAAAACCAGAAGTCATCCGTAAAACACTTTACAGTGTTAATGGTTTGCATACCACTTGTTCCGTAACGGCACTTGAAGATGACAATTTTCTTGATAAGATATTCCTAGAAATGTCTACTTTTTCCTGATGATATTTCGAAGCGACATCTGTCGTAAAGTAAACTGTAAATGCCAGCAGAATACACTTATAACTCTGTATATAGTATTTTAATGATGTGTTTATTTATTCAATAGCATTTATTTGTTTATACCAGTTGCTACAAACGTATTTGTGTTGACAGTTTTTCTTTACAATAAAAATTCCCGTCACTGATATGTAATGCTGTAGGTCCAAAAATGGTTTTATTTTTTTTTTTTGGGGGGGGGCAGAAACAGTAAAAGGGAAGTCTTTCGTAGTTTATGGGAAAACGTCAGGCAATTGCACGATAAGACAGCATTTAAGCATACAGAAGCAGGAACAACATGCCAGTAGTTAGAAATTAAGGACATATTTTGTTTTCAGGTACTTGGGACGTAGTATTTCATTAATGGAAGCGCGACGACACAGGGAAATATATAAACCGTTTCTGTAGCTTGACTTGATAAAAGGATGCGTGCCTAGAAGCATTTGAATATGACCCGCACAGCATACTAAAAATAAAAACAACGTTGTTAAGAAATGTCTAATGTTTGAAATTATAGCCAATCGTCTGTGCTGTTGTGTGATTTCTTGTCTCTCTTGAAATAATAAAATGTTGGTCGGGTTAGAAATTTTGTGAGCTTTTTTTCTTCTTCAAAATGAAACGTAACAGTAATTTAATTTTTGGATTCAAATTTTGTACCGCTCATATTAGCGTAACACTTATGGTTTCATTTATGTTACAGGTGACTCCACAACATTGTTGATACTTCTTATTAGCATAGTAACGGTTGTTGCTGTTAAATTTGAATTTATTTTACGGCCTTTAGGAATCCCAGGCTTAGGCCTGGATAGGTAGTCGGAAAGGCCTAGTTTGTAGGTACCATCCCGGCATTTGTCTGATGTGACTGAGAGAAACCTTGACTGAGAAAAAAGCACAAACGTTCAGATTTAAATAGCAGTTCATCTCTACAGCACTTTATTTCCTTTGTACGATACATCTCATGAATGTATATTTGAATGTCTACTTAAAAGAAAATTTTGAATTTTATTTATGTCCTTTAGGCATCTAAGGTTCAGGCCGGGATAGCGGAGGGGAAAGGAATTGAAAAGGTGTCGGACAGGGCCTATGTTGAAGTTTCCATCCCCGTATTTGCCTGGTGTAACTGAGGAAAACCCTGGAAAACCTCAGTCAGGATGGTCGCCCAACCCACGACCTCCGAATGCTACGCCAACGATCTACCACTGTGCTACGGCGGCTTGGTACCTAAAAGAAAAGTAGCGCTTCTTAACCAAGGTCTTAAAACAGTCTAGAGTACACTTGACAACGACTGCAGGAAGCAGTCGAAACGTTGTGTGAAGTTATAAAATGAATTTAATAAGTGCAAAATAATAAATTATGCATTCAGTATAGCACTGTGGAAATATAATTATTGTTTTAAATATACGTGCACGGCATGTGGCGCTATATGTTATTCAAAATCATGAATATCTTTAAGAAACAGTTAAGGAAACACTTACTGGATAAGTTGTATTACAGTGGAAAAGAATTCTTACTATAAAATTTCATATCATCTTAAATCACTATGTAACACACATATATTATGATAATTATTATATTCTTAAGGTACCATGTGAACACAATATATTATATCTTGTAAGTGTTTGAGCTCTCCAGACACCAATGTGTTTGGTTACTGGAGTAATAATAAATTGACATTTTTATTTTGTTTAATCTGCATCGTTTTCTCATGACTGTAAATATTTTGTACAATTTGAATTTATATGAGGCTAAATCTCCCCAAGTTCAATAAAGAAAATTTCAATTCAATTAAATTCAACCTTCGCAAACCACAGAGTTATAGACACCCTAACTTCATTCTAGGATTATTTTACTTCTAAAGCAGGTTTTATTTTAGTCTCGGAAACAACCTGTACTCGCTTACGGCAAGGCCTGGATAAGAGGTGTTTGCAAAGGTAACCATTGAAACCCAAGCGTTGGAGCATTTTCTTGATTCAGAATCTCATAGTCCACGAAAATAATATCAGATGCATATTTGTCCTTCCAATTTGACGTTCGATCCTTAAGAATGAGCAATTATAATTCGTCTAAATATCATTACATAAAATACCAATAATAAAAACCTTAATTCTCTTTGAAACTTCCTCTAGATTATGTACCATTATTCCAACAATAATATACATAACAAACACCTTGACAACAGTTGCTATGTCTGAATCACAGATTATTCACTGACTCAACAATTCCATATTTCACTGCAAAATAGATAAATATTAAGTAACGAACACTAAGTATGGGCAAAAGTAATGGGAGAAATAAAGCGATGAAAGTAATGTTTCTTTCAGAGCAAGGGGCAGTGGGGGGGGGGGCAGACGGAAGGAAGGCAAAGACCGAAACCCTGAGGGAACTGTTTGCTAAAACGGAACCAAGCAAGTGAAAGGAAAGCCTCGTGGTGGATGCACACAAGATAAGAGAGAAAGAGAGAGAGAGGAAGGGGGGGAGGGGAGTAGCATCTGGTAAAGACGAGTTTCGGAAACTAAGTGAATACCTTATGTTCAGGACCGCGTACTAAATGCGGTGGAGCCTCACAGAGAGAGAGAGGTCTACATATAGAAGAGACAAAGCATAAAATACTATCTGCTTCTCTTTTAAGTTCAAAAGACTGCACCTCGAAAGCCAAAACTTATACGTCATGTGTTTCTACGTACTTTCGTTTTCAATCTTGTTCAGAAGCACTCAAAATTCTCATGCGAAGTAGGTGAATTTTTATATTTTGCGTTTGAGACTTCTTCCTAAAGTACAGTTCATCACATTAAGTTAAAGAATTTTCGTGACAAAATATTCCGTCCCATTCCTTCATGAGACGAGGTAGTTAATTCGTTATACAATTTGATCGCTAACTGTATGCAAAATTTTTTAGGCGCTTTTGTTCGTTATTTTCGTCGATTTGCTCAAAAACTAATATCTTTATCGAAAAAGTGAAAACAAAAAAATAATTCTAGGAGTGTTTCCTGTATTTAGAGCGAAAAACAACTAATTTTCACTATTTTCTGAAGATCAATAAGCATAAATTAAATGGTAAATCGTTGGAATTTTGTTACGATAGTAGCTCTTCACAAAAGAGTGAAAACAAAATATTCATTAGCTCTAAATACAGGAAATAGTAACATAATTATTTTGTTTGTTTTCACTTTTATGATGCAGATATTAGCTTTTAAGCAAATCTAGGAAAACAACAATCAAATGAGCCTTAAATGTATGGTATACTCTTAACTAACACACCTGCATCTCTACGATCATCGAAAGGTTCTTTATTCGGAAAAGTTGCCTTAGAATGAAAGAGATTTAGTCTACAAATGTAACTTGCACCTAAAATAAGTGGTACTTTTTTTTAAAAAAAGTATAATACTTATATTTGAATTTTGAAATCATTTATTGCCTTCAAGCATTTAAGTCTCAGATCGGGATAGGAGAAGTATAAGCCAGGTCCTAATTTGAAGGAACTATCGCGGAATTTGCTTGGCGTGACTCAGAAAAATCTTCTATCAGGATGGTCGGCCACTGGAATTGAACCCATAACCTCCCGAGTGCTAAGCCAATGATCTATCACTGAGCAACTTTTCTAGGAAATCGTGGTTACTATTTATCGAAAAGAGCTGAACTTAAACTACTTTTTGATACTGATTTCAAAAAATGAATTTAGATCATTTTTCTTTATCTCGTGAGGTTTTCTCGAAAACAAAAAGTGGATTTTTATTTTTGAAAACGTAGATTATTGCTATTATTTTCTTTCACGTTTTAATTTATGTAGTTGGTGAATAAATAAAGTCGATAGACCTACCCAATCGGCTTGATATTAATGAAGAAAACGTTAGAATAAGCGTTCCACGATTCGTGAGGTGTGTCAAAGACAACTGTTAAATATCTACGATAAAATCTCCTCTCATTTGCGTTAGATGCACGCCTTTCAGCTTTTCCTTTCACTGTTAACCTGGAAATAATATTTACATTTTGTCTACTCTGAATGCTTGGTTTCTATGCATTTTGAATCAGTCATATTTCAACTTACTCATTACATATATTCCCCAAACGTTCTTCGAAAAACTGAGTAGGCGTTGGAGAAACTTACGCTCATATCGCAATCCTATCCTTTAAAGATATTTAACATGATTTCCAACGTTGATTTATAATTAAAATATTATTTCTGTTCTAAAATCTTTTGAATAACAGACCTATTTTTCAATTTAGTTTACAACTTTTTAAAGCTCTTACTCTTTGAAGAGTTTGTTAAATTATAGGTCTACATAAATGTACTATTCTCAACATCGTGAGCAATGTTGCAAAACATTGTTGTTAGACACTAAAGCTTGACCACTCAAGTGAGAGTTAAAATTGCAAAGCAGCAAAAATTTAAGATATTATCGTCCAATCAAAATGCTCCTAATATAATAAATAGATTTATAGTAGGCAAATATCACACAAATGTCTCTCGAATTTAAAATAGAGGGAAAAAAATATGTTTCAGAATACCAATTAAATTCAGAAAAAGCAATAGCATATAGCTTAGTATAAGAGAAGAGCGTTTTAGGAAGCCAACAAAATTTTCCAAAGATATGAAGTTTTAGAATTTAAACGAATCTATTTACTAAACAAGATCTAACTCTTTCGTACTCCATGACTTGTAGAAATATTCCGCAATGAAAATATTCACAGGTAGTAAGAGTTATTGATTACATTACATCGTCAACTGCCTTTACTAAAAATAATTTTGCACACTTTTCCATAATTATAATTACAATTATTTCATTTTCGACATTTACCTTGTTATCTGCAAACGAAAATGTGTTGTATATTAATTTGAAAATAATGATCACTGGACTATGCATTTTCGTCATAAATGAAACCAATTAAAATTGATGTTATGCGTGACTAAGCTTTATATGTTGGTCAATTTCCATTTATTTGCATTTATGCTTACAAACTAACCGATATAACATATCTCCTTTTAAAAATAAAAGCAAAAACAACTGAGTTCTCTTTAATAGATATCTCCACGAGTAGTTGAACTGGAACTGAAAGTTTGATGCAAAGAACTAACATTGAGATATCGCGTGTCGTTCTGTATTTATAAAACTAAGTGAAGCAATCGCCTCTCTCCCTGCCCTGTAACTGCTAAAGCTAGGACATTTTATTGTAAGTACAGAGAGAGCTTTTCATCTAATAAATAACTTAAAAAAGATGCTTTAACACCAAGCGAAACTGTTTTGTTATATTTTTACCAGATTATTTAAGATTTCAAGAATTTCTTAGAAGTGTCTATGTATACTGTAAAATGATGCCGTCGGTTTACGGGTCGCTCCAGTAATATCACCGTTTAACCAACGGAATCAGCCGGCCGTGTGGCCGAGCGGTCTGCGGCGGTAGGCCATCGGCTCGAAGGTCCCGGGTTCGAGTCCCGGCAGGGGCATGGGTGTGGATTTTAACACTTAACAGTTAAAGGCGAATCGTGACGGGCCGAAGTCTAAAGTTACTAGACCGGTCCATATACAAATAAAGTTTACCAAAGTTACCAACGGAATCACAGTAAAACTGTCTTTTATGGTCACAAAATGTCTCTTAAGATGACAAAATTATTTTTACGGTGACAAAATGCCTTTAATGGTGACACCAAAATCGATGGAATTATTTTACTGTGTTCTAAAACAATGACCAGTAGTTTGCTATTATCTAAGTTTTAATGGTATTTGAACTTGGTCCATTTTTCAATGTAGTCACTTTCTACAATAAACACATTTGGGCCCATTTTCTATCAGTTAGCAAACTTGTTTAGAAAACATAATTATATGGTGAGAATACTGTTCCTTCTTGCTTTAAAATGTAGTGTCAATAATCCTCCCTAGTCGCATAAGAAATCTATAATATTTTCTTCTAAATTATTTCGACAAACTTTAGGGATTTGGTGTTCCGTGATTTCTGATTTACACATTATTTTATTAACACAAATTTTCTCACATCGCTGCCTATAGCTTTAGTATCATCTACACATTCTATATAGTTGGTCGACAATCAGAAGTTGATAGTTCAATAGATGTCTCTCTTTTTGCTACATCACTCTTTTTCTTCAAAATATCTACTGTAGTAAAATTGTGGTAAGTTAATATTGTGTTATAGAAGTGGTTCTCAAGGATATATTTTCTTTGATCGCAAGATCTGTGATAATCGCTACTTTACAGCATTGTTAGTTGAATACAGCTTTGTAACTAGCCTGCATATACCTAGCCCCACACAACTCTTTCTCTCTCCCTCTTTTGTTGCAGTGTTCCATTCAACGCACACTAGAATTATGCGGAAGTTAGCAACATAATTTCGTCAACTTTTATAGAGAAAGATGTCACACATTCTCACACGTCCACTCTTTGTAATGAGTCTGTTCACCTGCTTAAAGCTGCTCCTCTGCCATCCCATCAGAAATTCGCCCATACGGGGATAATATGTGACTCAGTCCCTGTTCGGGCGCCAAAAATGTTGTGTAACTTTTGTGTACAGAGTCCAGAAAGGTAAAGACTGATGACTTCATATGAATGCGCTTTCTGTTCTGTGCTAGAAATACAAATCACGAAGAAAAATGTAGAAAATCTACCGTATATCTAACTTTTTGTAAATATTCAAAAGGGAAAGAATTCTTAACTCAATTCGGAACTTTTCAAATCCCATGAGTTCTCAAGCGCAGCTTAATATACAGATCGTGCGAAGAGTAGATTATTCCTGCATATAAATATTCTTCGATGAATTTCAGTTGCCTTCAGTTTTTCGGCATAAGTTCCAGGATCCGCGCAATGCGAAGTCATTATCTCGTTCGGTTCCTTAAGCCTATTGGAAATTCTTTGGAGAGTGTGTGTTGTGTACGAAAAATGTTCATTAGTGTGGGTTCTGTACCGAGATTGCGTCAAAAGTTTCGAGAAGAACGAACTGATATCCACGATGAGACTTACCACTCAGGTGAAAATTTTTCTTGAGGAGATGGTTACAAGAACTCGTACCTAGTTACGACCATCGTATATTTGTGAGAGAAACGTCGTGTTCAAATGTTCACCTGTACCTTCTGTATACCTTAACACATTTGTGTTATTCTTGTTTATTTTCTTCACAGCTCATCGGAAGTTCATTTCCGAATAGATTACGTACTTTAATGAGTCGCACTGGTAAACTTTTGTATATAACCCGAAATATATGTGACACAAATTTGTCATATTTTATACATGGAGACACCCCAAGGTTTCTTTATACAAAATATGAGCTTTGTGTTACATATATTTCAGATTATATATAAAAGATTACCTAATAAAAACGAATTTTCAATGTGATTTGTATTCCTTGGTTTCTATGGTAGTAGACACATCTCTAGGGATCGAATCCATCGGTAAAGATTATTTGACTTCCATTTCGCCGTCTATATTGGATTTAAACAAGCAAACTTACTCATGAAACTAAGAACAGAGTGGAACAAAAACAAAAAACGAAGTTCGCAAAAGATTTTAAGAGAAAGAATTATTCTTGCCCAAACTTCGCTTGATTATTATATAATCATTAATAAACAGCAGTAATTAATAATCTTTGGAATATGCGCGTGACTATTCACTTAATACTAGTGACACGCGCACCCGAGAGTGAGACAGAACGGCATTTGGGAAACAAATGATTTGAAATAATACCTCATTAAGCTTGTTGAAGGACACGTGAGACAAAAGAAATACAAAATCATTAATCATGATTACGTAGATAACAACATTTATGTAGGCTCCGACAGCGTGTTACACCATAACAGTACTAATAAATAATCCGGATAAAGGTAATCAATTACCTTTTGTTTTCAAAAAGGAACAAAGGAGTGAATTTCTTGTCTTGATTGAAAAAAAACTGAACTCACTTCTTGAATATTTGCATCTTTATTCTAGATTTTTATTATCTAGGGAAAAAAAAGCAAAACATATACAAAATTCTAGACGGCTTACTTCTCTTCAGGCAATACGTATTTTTGTTTACAAAATCCTGCTCGAGATTCAGATTCAGAACTCTACAACTAATATGTAATATTAGAAAATACACAATCGGGACACCCCGAAAATTATTAGTAATATGGTGGTTAGCATGACATTCTCGTAATCGTAATAACTGTTCGAATTTAATTTAGGAAAAAAAACATTTCCTCCTAGTAAAACATCCTGTACTAATTGGATTTAAAATGCATTTATGGTCTTTAGGCATCTCAAGCTCAGACTGGGATAGGGAGGGGGAGAGAATGGTGGAAGGTAGTTATCAGTTTGTAAGTACCATCCCAAGATTTGCCTAGTGTGACTGAGCAAAAATCCTGGAAAAACCTTAGTCAGGATTGGCGGCCGTTGGGATCATTTCGAGGACTTTCCGATTGCTCTATCGAATAAGTTACAGCCGCTAGGTTGTGCTAATTAATATCCCTGAAAACTGTACTGCTACTTCCATTGTATCTGATCGTCGTGCATTGATCTACGAATCAACTTACTAATTCTTTGAATTCTGATTCCTTGTATTAATTATTTATGCGCT
>JAGDQP010026911.1:0-19544 GCA_022664845.1 Lepisma saccharinum
GCAAGATGAAACCTTTTCAGCACTACCACCGTGTATAACCCCTACGCAAGACTATGGAAGATTTCAATTTCTGTTGCCGGTACAATGGTATATGGGTCATTTATCTGAACCCCTACCATTTGAATGCATGGAATGTAATCCCCAACGACAAACGAAGCAATTTTTAGGACGACCCCATATAGCAGAGTGGACAACAATATCAATTGCTTTGTTAATAGGACTTATAAGCTTAACACTAAGTTTAGTGTTAATCAGAATGTTAAGGCGATGGCTGGACAAACAACTTAATGCTAACGAACCTGTGTATCTAACCGTGACATGAAACTTGAGATTCACCACACCCTGCTTCAATTTATAGTTACTTTTTATTAGCTTATATATCTTATCTTAGTCAACAGACACTACTTTAGAAAAAGTAACCGAACGTATTCATATAGAAGTAGTTATATTTTGATTTTCTTTGCTTAGGCTACAAGTTCGAATGATTCTCACAGGCACTATATAAAAAAAAGTTAAACATCCAACAAGTTTTAAATCTTTTTGATTTAAGGAAGCCACCTAACCTGTCTTTAAGTAAGACTACCGCTAGTAATACTAACCGGTATGGTTTCCGGTAAGCGAAGTTAACAAGTGGCCCAATACTGGTACATAATGTACTTACTAGTACAAAGCTTTCGGAAGTACAAACAAGTACGTACTTAATTAAGCAAAGCCCGTCTGAATCAACCAAACCGTAGTACATGTATACATAGGCCTACTTTTTAAATTTATTTCTAGTATAATGAACTTATATAAGCACATTGTGAAATACATCTAACTTTTGTGGTGCTGAAAGCACCCGTGTACAGTTATACTACACTTGTTACAAATTAGCGTAAGGATTATAGCACATTTTCGACGGACCTCCTGAACAGGTCAAAGTAAGGAACCTATCCACAACTAAAATGAATAAATTTAACGCTATCTTTTAAACTTTTCAGCACATCAATCGTGACCATGAGGGAAACTCGCAGCAACCACTAGTGGACAATTGGAGCAGCATGAAAAATACAGAACAGTAATTTAGAATTTATGTGGCTGACATTTAAATAAAAATATTTAAGTATCAAACACATAAATATGTATGTTACCATATGATATAGCCACGGACTGTACGCTAGCTAAATGACAAAACGCGCGCCACACCCAAAACGCATTACTTGTATTTGCTGCTTGTAATTAAATCCTATTTTGTTATTATTAGATAGACTATACAACTAACACTATACTACGACCTTCAAGTCGTAATTGAATTATAATGCACCATTCCACTCTTTACCTGACTATTTCCTAAATGTTATATGTTTTGGACAACGTGTCTGTTGCCTGTATAGTAACAGGAATCACACTATCACAGTTAAAAACAAAAAAACTGTTATTACCGCGATAGCAGTTAAATAAAAATAGCAGTTTATGATGTATCAATTAAGAAAATGTTTTGCAAATGCAAATAATTAAATTTAAGCAAGGGTGACAACGGAAAATGAACCACAAATGTAATTAAAACATCTCGGTGAACTAGCACCAGTGATTTTCAACGAATCACTACCTAAGTGCATAAATAACAGCTAGCTTGCATTTCCGTCGCTTGAATAAATACACTAGTCAAATTAAAAGCTTGTTTGAGCATAACAAACTTTGTAGTTTTCGGTAATTATAATTTATTGTCAAGTTTAACGCTCTAGAAATGTTTTAAATGAATTTTGAAGGCAAATATAAAAATTAAATAACTCATGGAAAGAATTAGAGTCACTTAACAGACTTTGCAACTTACAAATTTAACTGTCCGAATACAAAAATCAAATTAAAAAATTAATATTAATTATTCTCGGCAAAATCACGGATTATCAGTTTGGAAAATTTTCAAAGCGAATTATAAGCCATATTTATGAAGTTATCATCAATTTCTGTATGTTTATTCAGTACATGAGACTTATTTTTACTTGTACTCAACAGTCATTTCTTTTACTAACGTGTTTGCTGGGAGCATCCATTCATTTCATATGATCAAACGGAAGTCAAGGTCGTCTGGAAGCCGGAAGAACGAAGATAGCCAACTTGAAGAATGAAAACATCTTTGATTTCTCCTGAGAATATCCTGCTTCCGCGAAATATTTTTGTCCGATTCTCAAAATGATGTGTTAATGAAAAAAAAGAAACGAAAGCCAAAAACATTTTTAACAGTGGCGTTAAACAAAATGTAAATGTGCGCCTCAAAACTTAGCTGTATGCGACAATGTCATAATAGCTCATATTATTGTACGTCTATGTTTAATAGGTTGTTACATTAATCAAGTAATCATGTATTAGATAGATTTAGCTAAATTTATATGCTATAACGACAGACTGTAGGATTTCTTCTATCGTTTTTCGTCTATTCTTCTCTCAAGTTAAAAAAAACTCATATAAACTTTCCTTGTTTTGAGCAATACTGGTCTTAACGTAGAATCAACCTTTACATCTTACTTTGCTGTAAACTAAATGATGGATCAAATCGTAATTTAAAAAAAACACTTTTGTAAATTACGCAATTGTGATTAGAAAGAAAATACGGACGTATGTATTGAGTATTGAAACATTTTAGTATAAGTAAGCATTTTAGTAATACAGCTACAACTTCAGAATGAAGATGACCGTAAATAACCCCCCTCCCTCTGTTAACTTCATGTACATTTCATTTATAAGTTAGGAAAGCAACACTTTCTCGAGTCAATCCATGAACACAAGATAGCAAAATCCCCTTCTTTGTTCTCACTCCTTGAGCCGAAAACAGCGAAGGTGGAGAGGGTTTGTGGCGAAATAGGACTACGTCTTACCCACCCTATCCTAGATTTTGCTTCACCTTAAGTTTTGATCCACGATTGGAGCGAGACTCCTAGTTTGAGTAACGTTAAAATACAAGAGAAATAGTATAAAGCCTGTTGAAAGAATATTTGTCGATTCCCTGCTTAGCAACGTCGAAATTCGGAAATATGACAGCAACTTAGCAAGGTCAGTTGTTAGCTGTCAAGGAAGCTTGTCATGAATGTGGTAGAGATTAAATATGAAAAGTCCTGTTTTACGCAATTCAGGAAGGATGAGTATGGACAAGCAGAGGAAGACAGTATCATAGGACGGGCTAGATAAGATCAAAACAGACATTCTCAAGGAGAGTTTGTGGTCAAGTGATGCGTAGTAACAGTTACTCAACACCCCAAAACATCCTCTCCTCAATTCCTATCTTTTTTACCAAATATGGCATCGTGTGTTATTTGCGGAAAGGCTACGTGTTCATGGTGAAACGTCGAGATTGTGGAAGTAAGCCTTCCGGGGCGTTAACGCGAGGCCCCCTATATAAGGTCTAAGGTCATGAATTTTATAAGGAATATCACCCCAGGAGACGGAGAGTGAGTTGTTAGTCGACATCTATACGTGAACTTAGAATTCTCAACTAATCTATCAGGTTAGTAAAGTTTATCTTAGAACTTAGAAATTCCAGTAGATGAAACACACTTTATCCCCAGAGTTGTAACATGTCCTATTTTCATGTTTTCGTGCAACCATCCAAGGTCATCTTCAGGAAGAAGTTGAAACTTCGATATTAGATAATTATTTGAACCAGTTGCATTGTAAATGAAATTCAGTTATCTGAAATAATAGGACAGCCTGTCGTTGTTTTGCTTAGTTAGATCGAAACGATGTAGAATTAATTTTTAAAGTTTTCAAGTGAATTATTTTAAGATGTAATTAATTTTGTTGTATCAAACCCCATTTTTATGTTTTCTTTATTATGTAAATAAACTTGTTATTTAAATGTTAATTATTTGTTGTTTGCCTTGAAGCACATTGCTGCAGAATGACCACGCCCGAGTAAGTCAACGTACCTAAAATAATCTACCTCTGAGACCCCTGAAACCTGAAAAGGTTGCTTTATAACGCCCGCATACTTGGTATCGCTCCTGGAGTTAAAAATGATGCCACAATATGACAATGCTGGAGTGAAGCAGTCATCATCTATACTATCAAGAGCAGCAGCAGCGGCAGGTATAGCTCCACCACTACTAGGATCAGCAGGAAAAGTAGTAGCAGCGCCAGCAACAGTAGCAGCAGTAGTGAAACCAGCAGGAGGGACTCGAGTAGTTGTGAAAAGTGGCAAGTGTGGATGCAAGAACAAGTGGATAGATGAGAAGTGTATTCGCCTAGCTTTACATCATCCTAGAAGTGCATCGATCTGTGAAGATTGTTTTAATGAAGAAAATAATCAAGCTGGGCATGCGTGTTTAGGCTATATCAAGCCAAATGAACTAGTAACAGGCGAAGAAATTGAAAAACATTTTCGTAAATGTGTATGGAGAGTGATCTTAAAACCTACAACAGAGAAAGAACAGTACGGTATTTATAAGCAAGATCATCCTGAGCTGAGTAATGTTGATGATGATGAAACAATTCTACGAAATATGAAATATGGGCTTTGGAAGGTGGTAAAAGTTCATATGCAAAGGTGTTATTGATTTGTTACATGACAAGGATCGCAAAGGGAAAGATCGAGTGATGCTCTAAAGTACTGTAAAAGGAACAAGTGAAAAATGTCAGACTATTGTGTATTTTGTGCTTTTATTTTTGTTGTGGACTCATGTGTTTAACGAACTTTTCGTACTTATTTAAAGGATAAACCAATTACTTGTAGTGGGTGTAAGTTAAAGATTCTTCATAATAACTGTATATATGTGTAGAATACGGGGAAAGTGCTTTCAAAACATTTGTTGAATCAAGTGAATCACCATGAAACTTTTGTCGAGTACTATGAAATTTTCAAACGACATGGTCATGTAAGTGTTTCCATGAATACCTTTTTCAAAAGTTGTAGAGAATTAGTTCATAATAGTGACTTCATTGCTCAACTCGTACCTGATGTCATTCATGAACAATTTTCTGTAGAGAAGTCTGTAAGTGTGTCTTCAGAACAGTACATTATTGATGTGCAGGGATTTAAAATCTCTGCACATGAGTTTATTATGAGAGAATTTTGTGTCGCAGCATGTGATGCTAGTCTTTTATTCCACTGTTTAGTAAAACTTTCATGTGAGATTACGGAAATAGGAGTAGGATATCAAAAACAAGTGCAATAGTTAACACAAAACTTTCACGATTTACATTGGGACACATCAAATGGATCTACAGCGTTTCACATCGTCGTAGAATAATATTTCATTTGTGTTCAAGTGTATTACATTCCTTTGTAAAGGTCTTGAAAAAGCAGAGTGGATTAAACAATTATTTCACTTGGAAAGTGTAAATCATGTAAGTGAAAATGAATGTCCTGCCCTGAAAACATTAAACTTGAACATTGGTATGTCTAAGTGTACTTATCATGACGCTTTCGAGGTGAATGCGTGTGCATTAAGAAACTACTTACAACTACAACATTTAATGAAACATGAGAAACCTAAAATCTTGTAAATACCTTATCAGCTGTGCAAATGTAAGAAGCATGTGCAAGTTGTTTTTGTAAAACACTTTACTTACTCTTAAAGAATAAAGAATGAATATTCTATGAATTTGTTTTTCATTTCAAATCAGGATAAATGATAACAAAAACGTTTAAATTATATAAACATATTTATTTATTTTTTAAATGAAGAGTAATATACAATTCCACTTACAACGTAGCTTGTTTTTTGTTTTATGATTTGTTTAACATATTTTAATACAATTTGATCATTTTTTCTCAAATGAACAGTATTGGTATGATATTAACCCCCTTTACACTAAAGTAAATAAAAACTATACAAAATAATCCACAAAGGATAGATCTATTATCTTGAACCTCAATTTTATTATATTGATACAATTTACAATTTCGATTTAAGAACGTTACAATTTCTTTTGGAGGTGGTCTTGCAAAGGTATCAAATTAAAAAAACCTGCATTTTCATTCATATAAATTGCATTCCAATGAATTCCTCCACTTGAGGAAGAACTTAAATTAACAATAAGTGCTGCTGGAAACTGTGCACGAACAGGTAATGTATTAAGGCTGAATCCAAGTAGGTTTTCCCGCCTTTTTCATTTTTCATTAATTATTCAGATGTGAATACAATTAAGCAGAAAATAGCTTTCATAAACTATAATTTGTTTCTTGCGTTATTAATGAATACCATTATCTTTAAAGAAATCTTAACAGAAACTTCAAATCTATGTCAATAGACTTTTGCGACAGTTTCATGTCCCAAAAGTGTGTTGACATAGTTTTGAATTTTCTGTTAACTTTTATTTCAAATTAAAGGTATTAACTTTTGAAGTGTGTAACGAACTATAGTTTGTGGAAGTTATTTTCTGTTTAACTGCACTCAAATTTGAATTATTGACGAAAAACGAAAAAGGCGGGAAAACCAACTTGGATTCAGCCTTAATGGCATAAATGCCAGTCAGTACACTTGTAGATAAACAATCACGTAAAATCACTTTCATCAGCTGGTCCGTCCACATTGTTTGTTATAGGACTTGGTATGTATACACACTTATTTTGATTTAACACTGATAAACCAAGTTCATAAAATTTAATATAATTTGCATAAGTCCATCCTTCTTTCACTGCACATTGGAAATAGGAGAAACGGTGCAAATAATGAACACACTGTCTTGAGGGATATGCGAATTGAGAAAAGTGAGGACACTTTCATTCTTCTTCTAGGTTGATTACACATTTCCAGAGGATAGATTCGAGAAAAAATTGTCTTGTTTTCCCGAAAGCGTACACTACACTACTGTGCTGATTATATTTGGTAATCACACTTTTAACTTCACTGTAGGGAGTATCACCATCGTTCCATTGGAGACCGTAGAGATGCTGAGACAGGTAATCGTTATGTAATCGCAAGGCTGTTGACAGCTGGGAGTAGGAGAAAGGAGGTTTAAAGATCCAACTTTGTGAACAATCCAAGTCAGGATTTATAACAAGTTCTTTCAAGACTAAACTTTCGTGTTCGTCCTCGTCATTTTCACCACGTGTGAGAGCAGAGAAGTGTACTAGAACTCGCATCGTGACTGAATGAAGTCAAAATTAAAATGTACCATCGGTGTATACATTTCTATTTTTATCAATGTCTATAATCGAATCAAACTGAGCATACACAATACATGATACAGACTGTACTAGTGTTTGACTAAGGATATTTTTATATTAACATGAGAGACTCTTACAACATCCCAAGTACAATCATCAATACTTTCTGTAGGAGACAGAAAAAATGGGAAAATGGTATAACCATGTGCAAAATCATGAGAAGTAATCGTAGGTGCAATATTTTGATGAAAGATCCCAGTACCAGAAAACAGAGTGAAATAACTTTGAATGAATAATGCTCTTACAAAATCAGGGGTTAGGGGAGTGGGTTGATAAAATTTAGAGCCTACCTGAACCTGCAGTTTGTTGTGATTGAAATGTTCAAACTGGAGAGGGTTCAGATGATATTTACCATTGATTGCTGTATTTGCTACGAATCCAATGACTAGGTTTTTCGGTACACTACCCAAAAATAAATTATCAATATTAAATGAAGTTAGATTTTGTGGAATAGTAATGATTCGTGTTTCCACTCTAGTGAGTGGTAATTTTGCAGTATTTTTACCATAAAAGAATTTAAGTGAAGAGACAAGTCAGCAGAAATAGTAAGACGACGTGTATATAATACAACTTCTTCTAACACAACTTTAAAGTTTAAATTGTCAGCAGCCATTAAATAAATTAATCTTTATTACGAAACAGTTTTATACGCAAACTTACTTTATTTGGAAGTATACGATCTAAATTGGCAACATCTGTAAAGAGACGTCTAAACATTTCAAAAGGAGCACTACCACTAGCAATTTGCATTCTTTTACGAAAATCAGCATTATTTTCATCAAGAGTATTAAATTGTCCAGCAGTATCTTTATGCTATAACTCACATGGGAGAAGCGTTTTCGAAGCATCTTCAGAGAAATTAAGTATTGATTCCAAGTAAGCTCGAATAGCCAGAAGAGGAAGAAATTAATTTATCATTTAAATATACATTGACTTGACTGAACATAGAATGAAGAAAGTTATTTACTGGTGCTACAAAATCAGCTTGCACTGCTGGTTGATATACTAGAAAGTTATCACCATTAGCTTTTGTTATTTTACAACGAAAATACAAGTAAAAGTATGCAGGATTAATATATTCTCCAACATCCCCCGGTATGACAAATTCAATAGGGCCCTCTGAAGTAAGTGTAACAATAGGATGATAATCTTGCATACGAGAAGACTCAATAGCAGTTTGAGTTATTGGGACAGTTTGTAAATCAAATACATTTGTACAGCACTCTTTACTTGAAGCTGAAAGGAAAGACATTTTATCACCTAACGAAAATTATCCCTTTCATGATAAGACTTTGTCTTCTGTTTCTTCTTTCTTTTGTTAATAATTGGTGGTCCAATACGTTCAAGAAGAAGAAGAACTTTTCTTTTACGCGCCCGTGGTCTACCACTACCACTAAGCAACTGATTAATTTTATTTTCTGCTTTTGTTCATAAAGATGAACCCGCCTGATATAATCTACTTTAAACTGATTCTTTAAATGGACGATTTTCTAATACATCTCCCGCGACTTGTATTAAAGTTTTTAATGTTTCTCGACCCACTGCTTTAGCTCCTTGTTTAATAAGTGGCATAGCAAATCGAAAGAGACCTCGAAATAATCCCCCTAATCCATGTCCACGCTGATAAACTGGTCTAGCAAAATAAGGGATGCCTCTACCATAAAGTGGAACTTTCATTTTCACGAGTGTTGTTCAAAGTGAAGTGTTATGGTCAATGTCCCAGATGGGAATGAAATATTTCGTCCTGCAAGGTCCTTTAGTAGTATTTCAATCGTGTCAAATGAAAGTTTATTTAATGGAAAATAATATACATTCTGAAATGTTATTGTTTGTACTTTACCATGATTACTATCAGACATGGCTACAATACGTTGTAAGGGTGCATTTGTATCAACTACAAATTGAGGTTATATAAGGTCAGTGTATACAAATACTTGCTGCAGATATCCAATGTCAATGTAAGGCTGTTTTTGAGCACGTTTTGATTTTAAAAGATTTATACCAGGTTCGAAACTTAATTGTAAAGCAAGAATGGGTGAAAGATAAAGTGATTTGATGTTTGCATTTGTTTTAATAGTAACAGTATTTTAAAAATCAAAGTAAATTAAGGTTGGATTGATTTTATTCATAATCTCTGACAATGACGGTATCGAAGAATAATATCCTGGGGATATTTTATATTTTAGATTTTCGCCATCTACTGTTTCATACCACATAATATTTTGACTTTCAATTACATTATAGCAAGTTAAGGGGATATGCATTTCACTTAGTCCTACCACCCACGATGAATTATTAAGAAGAATACGATGATTTAAGATATTTAAAAATGCGATGGATAATTATTGCTATACGTTTTTGTACTAGCATTCGAAGTAAGTGTAATGTAAAAGCTATCATCCGTACTTTCGGAAATCATTTATTCCTCTTAAAGTGAAGTGTAATGTTCGAAGTATCAAATTGAAATGGTAAGTTTTCTCCATGCTCATCTTTTAAGTCCACATGTAGAGTATGAAAATATTTTTTTCTACTTTAACATATTGTGGATGATCAAATACAAAAGAATGCACTTTACCATATTGATATTCATAGATCCTAATTTTACGAAGCATAGGTTGATTTTACCAAGGATAGGTTGAGTTTACCAAGTATAGGTTGATCTTTTACAATCTCAAGACAAACATTAATTTAAGAAGGAATATTGTAATCGAGGTTACATTCAAATGGTGCACTAACATTGATATACATAGGTTTTCGTTTTTCTGATTTCGGTTGAAAATGTACCCCAGCTATTTGTGCATATGCATTATTTGAGAATCCTAATAAATTTTGTAAACCAGTACTCACTCCCACAAAATACTGTTTTCTGTGATCTCGTTTATATTTCAAGAAAAGTTGATTTTTTCTTTATCATACTAAAATGAAAAACATCTTTTTCAATAGTGTTAGTATGATCTGCCTTCCCAATATTTTCAATTACAACGGAAGTATCATCACTTTCTACATAGATTTTTTATGATCAATACTAATTTGTATTCCTCGATCAAGTTGTAGGCCTTCTAAAATAAACTTCCCTTGATTTAGTATGTTTTGTAATAAGAGGGAGTGATGAAACAATATTTGAAATTGAATCATAATATCCAGGATAAAATTAATTTCATAACGCAATTCGCTTTTACCATTAATATGAACGACTAGTTGTTCTTTCTTTGGAATATTATAAAAACTCCATGGTATACAAACATTACTTAACTCCACTACCCAATTTCCTTCTAAATGAATGGATTGACATAATTTTGTGGTATATGATGAAGTCTTATTTTCAAAAATATTATTACACACATTTGATGGTAATGTCACGAAAAACTTATCTTGTTGCTCAGAAGACATCATCATGATGACTGAACAGATTTCTGTTTAATCCATGAATTCATACTAGGCGGATACCCTTTCCTAATACCTTTTCAATTAAAAATGTTTAATTTTTCCCACAACCACCGCTTGCTATTCTTGTGTTTAAAAGATTCCTTTGATGAGGTCTGCAATCCAATCTTTAATTTCGTATGCTAGTGGTGTACTTTGAATACATCGATCTACAATAAATATTTCCTGAGACCATTTTGGCAAATATCCCTTTTCCAATTTGTGTTTATACATGCAAATACGAAAATAATCACCGTTTTGAAATTTACATTTACTTTGAACACGTTTTCGCTTTCCATATAATGTTTCCCATACTTGATTCGTTTTTTCGTCATTAACTTCTATAGCAGCAATTTTAATTGTGGAATGTACAGTGTGAATGTAATTTACTACAAGAGCGTCAAGCCCATTAATGTAAAGATAAGTGTATTCAGAAGTGAAGTTCTTGTATTTTTTTCTTTTACAGTTCGAATAAAACGCTCTACGATTGCAGCCTTCATTTCAGAATGTACACTATAATGATTAATATGATAGTTTTAGAAAACACGTTTTACATGTTGATTATAAAATTCTGTTAATAAATCAATTTGACAATGAAGTAGAGGCGTACGAAGCCTACTTAAAATACTTTCAATTGCTCTAGCTAAAACTGGACCTGTTTATTTTTTACCATAATACATGTTGCAAATTTACTAAATGCATCAACACAACATAAAATATATTTATAGCCATCATTATATGTTGGAACGTTTCGTATATCTGCTAAATTCATTTGTAATAATTCATTTGGCCCGCTCACTAATATTGTTTCGGTGGAAAATTTTTACGAACAGGGGCATGTAAAGTATATTATCTTGTGAAGCTAACCAGTTCTTAATTTTATTTCTTTCTAAACCCTTCTTTCGTTGTAATTTAGAAATTCTTCCGAGAGATGCTGGATCTCAATATGTATAATAGAACTTTGATAGTGACATACTTAAAACTTGTAATGTTTATATTTTTTAAATATTTTTAAAATTATTATTATTACCTTTACTACTTTTTTGTTTTGTGTAATATTTTTTCTCTGCTTCTTTTTCATTCGAGAAATAAAAGGAACAATGATATTAACAGCACCAGCACCAAATTGAAAGTTGATTTATTCATTAGGAACATTAATATCTCGAAGAAATGTCTTAAATACATCAAGCCCTACTGAATGTTTTGATGTACGTTTTCGAATAACGTCATGTATGAAATCAATAATATTTGATCCTGCGAGTACGTTATTATCAATGGTTACTGCACCACTCTGATCCCAACTGATACGATTTGAAGAGAGCAATAGATTTAATAATGTTGATGATTTTCTCACTAACGTTTTTGGCATTGATTCTAAAATTAATGAAAATAAAATTAGTGATTTAGTACTAGTTCCTTCCTGATCAAAAGGGGTATTGGGATAGGCTTTTGAGCTGAGGGAGTATGATCAAATTATCGGTGTAGTGCTTGTTGATATAATTTTAATTTTTATTATTTTGAAAGATCAGTACGATTTAAAATATCAGACATTTCTTCATCTAAACGTTCTTGTTCAGAAAAGCTAGATTTCATTGAAGAAACAAGTTGACTAGAAGCATCTTCTGGTATGAGTATCATTTTTTAAAATTGTGAATGAGACATGTTAAACTTCTAAATAAACTTCCAGTCACAGCACTTAAAATATGTCCTACTAATAAAGGACACACACTTTTGCATTAATAGTTTACGTTTACGTTTTAAACTTGAACGGTTAAGAGAGAGAGCACGCAACGTCTTTTTATGACGACGTAGTCTTTGTTTCTGATGATGAGAGAGTTTTATGTTACCATTTAAAAGGTTTTTAACAAGTTGAGCAACAGTTCCTATTAAATTCCCAGATGAATGTTGAAGTAATATTTTACGCTTTTTCCCCTTACACTTGCAAAGAGCACGGAGCTCAATGTAATGGCGTTTTAAGTTTGACATCCTAATAACAACTATAGAGAAATTGAGGTATTCGCATGCTTTTCATGTGTGTACACATACATATTTCCGCCAGGAAAAATATTTGTTCTTATTCTGAAACCATCAGGAATTTTTTGTCAAGTCAAAATGTAAATATGAATGCGGTTTCGCAGTAGCTTTTTCAAAAACCTCTACAACACCCTTACTATAATGAGCCATAATTTGACGTGCTAAATACGGAATTTGTAATTTCTCCTGTGGATTTTTAAAAATTACGATATAGTGACTATGTAAGGAAATGTCTCGAGAATGTTTACCTTTAGGAAATAGGTTTTGAACTATAAAGATAACTCAAGTTTTTATGATGAGCGTATTTCGTAAACAAATTACTAACGTCTCCATTTGTTTCATTCATTAAATCGTCTAAAATAATTAAAGAGTTGAACTGAATTTTAAAATTATTCATATCTGGCATTCCTTTAAAAAATCGAATATTAATGAGAGATGCTTGAAGATTTGGTGCTATCTCACCATAGCACCAAACAATTTCTTTGAAGTGGGTACTGAACATTTTATCCCTATATTGTACCAATTTTCTAACAAAAGTTGTTTTCCCTCAAAGGGAGGGTCCGCTGATCATCATAGTACCAGGGTGTTGAAAGGGCAACAACTTAATACGAAATGAAACAATTATTTGAAAATATTTCCTATTATATCATCCTGAGGGGAACACACACTCACACACAAACACACACACACAAAAAGGAGTCAACCACTACGTTTTCCGTCGTTTAAAACCATAAGGCAGTGTGTCAAAGTCCTCATTGTCATTTACGTCTTTTAGCTTTCTCTTATTGTTTACTATTTTATGTGTCTTCTGTTCTGGTCTGCTTACAGTCTTGTACCCAGCTATCCTTGTGCGTATTTGGGTTACTTACAATTTTCTTTTCATATTTTTCCTTCACTAAATTATAAAAATGATCGAAATCAATAAATTTTCGCGCCCGTTCATTTAAAGTAATCTATCTGATTTTACAAGTATGTCTAAACTTTTCTTCATCTTTACACAATTCCTTTTCCTTAAAACTATAATTTTTCGTTCCCATCCCTACGAATTTGCGAAACTCTCACCCCAGTTCCGTTTCATCAGTTAATTCGCCCAAATAGTTCCCAGTAGGTAACCTGAGTGGTTGATTCCTTTTTTGCACATACATGATAGAGTCAGTGTCACCATAGAGTAGAAATTCAATTTCAACAGCCTTCATTAATTCATATAATCTGAGTCTGGCCCAGGATAATATAAAAGTAGCTAAAATGGGATTAGAGAATGGATAAGGTCTACTTACATTTTAAGAGTCTTTATATGTCACTACGAAATTACTTTGCCAAACAGGAACAACGAATTGAACTTGTAAATGTGGCGCTCTAATGATTTCTAAAAATGAGTGAGCATGAGATACAACTCTGGTCTGAGGTAAATCTGTTCTCTGCCCCAACTTACCAAACAGAGAATTTAAAAATAGTTTAGCAATATACCTTAGACCAGAATTATAACTAATTTTATCTTACTCGAGCGATATTCCTTCATGTTCAGTATAATTTCGAATGTAAGACTGTTTAGGCTCATCAGTCTTACATTCACAAAGAAACCTACTAGCTTCTTGCTTCATTTTCAGGAAATTATTTACATTGTCCTTGAAAACTCCGTCAGTCATGTTAAACTCACAAATGTCATAGGTTTTAAGGACTTTGTACCCATGTTTAATAGCTGTATGTAATTCGGGAGTGCAAAATGTCCCGATGAAGCTCGGTTGTTCCTCATCATGATTACATTCCCCTTTCTCCATTGCTTCCATACAAAGCCTACAAATTTCAAACACTAGACGTTTGTTTGCATTGTACGGAAGAATCGGAATGTCTAAATTCTGTGGAGTTAAAACCTTACAGAATACAACACCATGGATATCTTCTGGCTTCGGTATATCTTTTCCTCTGAGAATCATTCGCTTCCCAGTAGGAAGAGGCTTCCTCGACATTACCCATGGATAAAGACAAGTGACATCCACGTAGCGGATGTACTCGTCATCTTTGCATTCATACAATGCACGAAAACTTTCAGTTCTCCCTCCCTTAAAACTTTCCTTAGGAATAAGAAAACCTTCAATTTCGTTACATTGCCTTTTAATGAAATCCTTTATGTGAGGGAAATTCCGTATTTGCTCATTCCACTCACATTCCCAGATTTCAATAACTTTTAAACCATACTTTTCTAAATATTGTTTCCGAATCTTTGTTGCCTCATAACTGTCTTGCAACGTCACACGTTGTTCGTCATCCAAAGGATAATGACGAAGCTGTTGAATACAGGTTTGGCCATGCCAATAGCATCCATAGTATTCATAAGCTGTACATTTGTTTCGTCATAATCATCCAAATTATATTTACCAAATGGTACTTCGCCCCCATTAGCAATGGTTTGAATACTAACATTTGAGTCAAGAGACTCCAAATGCTTCATCCATTGTAAAGACTATTTACTAAAATGATTACCGTATTGGAACCCCATTGGAGGAATGACGGGGATGTTATTCTCCGGTAGGTATAAAGATCTGAGACATTGCATTGCACAGGCTGCAATAGTACAGGTCTCGAAAAACTTTGAATACCACCTGTTTTCTCTTCAATAAGATTCGAAAACTTAATCACAGTTTGTGTAAGAATTAATACATCTTTCTGGCAATTCTCAAGCATTTCTGTCTGCATGTTGAACGTCGAATCTTTTACTGTAGCATACCACTTAAGAAGAGCCTCCCCTTCTTCCTTGGATTTGGAATCCAGGTCATAAAAATCAATTATTGGCCATTCTCCTACGTGATTCTCGTTTCCTTTCGTATTAAATAAAAAGGAGAAGTCACCCTTCTGAAGTTCTTCTTGTGATCGCATGGTTTTAGGTAATTTTGATAGCTTTTCCCCTAAAAGCAAAAAGCTGTCCTTAAAAGAAGTATTCGCAACCGATAATTGTATAATCTTTTGTCCTTGCGCGAATAATATTAGGGGAATAGTTTTGTTTTACAATAAGATCCCTTGCTACTAATAAAGTATCAAAACGGGGACTATTGTGTGCAATTCCCACCACTCTCTCGAACTTTGGACCTTGACTCAGGACGTTTATGATAAATGGTTGCATGTCATAAAGCACAGTCTCTCTCAGCTTGTGCATTTCCACATACGAAACATTTATACTTCACTTCCTTGTCCTTACATTCGTGACCGATGAGAAGCACAAATTAAGTTTGCACGATGCTCACTTTCTCTGTTTTCATTCTTTGCTAGTAGCTGGGTTTCTGCATCGAAACCAACATACAAGAAGTTTTTCATAGGCTTCGTCTGTAACTTCTTAACGAAACGGAAGTGCGTCGGTTCAACATGCGTCAGAGATATATATTACAAAAACGTTCCCCAAAAACGTGATCTGTTTTTTGACGACGAGAATCAATTTTAACTCCACACTCTGGGCAAAGTTTCACGTAGTAACATAGGGACCTACCATTCTCTTCAATACTATGAGTGCGATAGCATGAAAGAGTAGGAAATGTTCTGATACAATCCTTACATTGAATATTACTCTCTTTATCATCATCATCCGTAATGATATGTCCCTTCTCACACATTTCACATTGATACTCCCACCTGTGGTCAATTTGATTATAATACGGGGTAAGACAATCTGAACAATATCTCCTTTTATCCAGAAAAGATTTTATACAAGAAATAACTACGTAGTGCTGGTCTTCATAAAAGAGAAATAGCTTTTTACTTGAAATAGCAGTGTCATCGATACCATATAGTAAAATCTCTTGTCATTGGACTACGTACATATACAAGAATTTGGTACTCATTGCCAAAATGAGTTTGGAACTTGTCCAACTCCTCAATACCCCCCATTTTTCCCTTTCAAATCAACATCTGCAGCTTTACGTAGGTCTTTACCTTTCTTCATCCAAAATTTTGGTGTATTATGCATATAGAATGCATTATCCCTTGACTGTTTTGTCTGCGGTGCTCTAGTTCGAGCCAGACAAACTGCTCTTGGGGGGCAATCATACTCAACAACGCCGGGAAAGCTCGGAACGGGAATGATATGTTTTTCTAAGTACTCCACCATGGGGAAATATTTTTATCATTCGATCAACCCTGTCCACGTATCGGGTCCGTAATATGACACTTTATCGTAATTCTTTCACCAAGGAGAAATACCTCGTTTGAATTCAAAATATTTTCCGAAGTGGAAAGAATATGATCAACTGTCATATACGGACGTTTTCTCCGAGGAATATAAACGGGGCGCCCGATGGTGTGGTTTCAACTGTCTATGGAGAACCCAATGTAACTGTCTTGGTCCACATCTGACAATAGCTGTCTTGGTACACATCTACAATATCTATCAATAATAGAAAGTGAACAGGGTCTCAACATATTGTTCGAGGTTGAAAAATTCTACCCGGCTATCGAACACCTATAGTAACCTCTACTCCACGAAAAGGGAATCTTATTGTATTCTCGATTTCGGAGGGATATCACTTCAACATATTTTCTCCTGTTCCATGGAGCTGGGGATAGGCATTCTCATTCACCCATTGACTCGCATCTTCCATTTCTAATTCCGCAATATCCTTAAAAATATCTCCCTCCCCTTCAAAAAAATCCAAAATTTCGGTACACACTTCATCCCCTCTCTACGACATTTCCAATACATTATGCGGTTCAGAATCCCTATCCACTCTCACAGCCTTGATGTTTTCCCCATTCAAACTTTCCCTATCAACGCTGTGAAAGTCTGCATGGCTGGTACTAGGAATATCGGGAGCAAATTAAGTACTTGGCATATGAGTAAGAGAATAGGTAGAGGTAGAGGGAAGAGGTTCATCCGTAGATGTAGTGCAGATAGGAGCAGGTGTTGCTGCTGGAGCTAGTGGTGGTGGCATGAGTGCCGAGGAAGAGGATATGGTAGGGTAACAGATGCCAATCGTGGTACAATAAACCGTAGAATTCGGAAGAATACAAGTCATTGTGTACGCTAGTGAGGTGGTAGTGCTGGTGCAAACACTAGTACAAGTCACAATTAAATTAGATTGACTGGTAGAATTTTCTATATTAGAAGCTACACTGAATGGGAAAGGAGGGAGAGACCTCCTACGAGGAATGATGGTTAGAGATTCATTTTCATTCAGACGAACATAAATCTCTGAATCACCACTCTCCACATGAGGTACTAACCCTAAAAGCATAGCTACTACAGGGTATACTACTCTCCCTCCTTTTTCATCCACTGGATCCACTAAGATGGAATAATGCTGCCAGCCTAATTGCACAATTTCATCATTACTGAAAAATCCCCCATACCTAAATTACCAACGTCTTCCTTCCTCTCACAGACAGCCAAAATGCCTCTACATATGTTTTCATCCTCCCTGGATTGCTCACAAAGATTCTCGATGAAATCAAACAGATTGGATATGCTAGTATAACAGCCATTCACTGAGTAATTACATACCTGTCTCCAGGTGTCCAGCATTCTGTCCTTCTCTCCATACCCCACTTCAGCTTCACGTGTCAGAAGAGCATCAATTGCATTCAACAATGCACTCATATTACTGAAATTATAAAAACAATACATTAGTATTATGATCCCTTTACCAAACACATTACAGATAAATCAAAACATACAGTTCAATTAAAATGAATGCTTATTAAAATTAGCTTTAACAATATTACAATAAACGATATTTAAATGAAATCATAATATAAAACAATGTTCAATCCAAATTCAACTTCAGATAAATAATAGATGAAAATTCTTTACTATTTACTTTTAAAACGATCAATTTTTATACAACTACAATATTAGATGAGAACATTTTACTATAAAAAGCAACATTAATCTATCATTCGCTTATAAAATTTAAGATGAAAGAACATTTACTGATAAAAAATCCTACCTGAAAGAACATTCGCTTATATATCTAACACAAAGGATAGCATATAATACTTCCTTGAACGAACATGCATTTAAAAAATACCACATAATACATCATTAGACCAACATTGCTTTATAAACTTTACTCATGTAATGTTATTTTAAAAATCTCATATGAAACTATGATAGCCTAACGTACTCATGTAAGACCAGCGAGCAATTACAAAACAATCCATCGTGACAGAACATTGCCTTATGGAAAAAATATATTTACCTTAATTCAATTGTCTTTTTACAGCTAAAGGTAGGAGACTTGACCATCCTCAAGAAGAGAAAGGTAGAAGACTGTCACTATACTAGCATTTTCTCAAGGAGCAAATTGACATCTGAAATGAAAAAAGTAACTTTCATTAATATTTACCCTCAGTAGGCAATTGAGCTTCACATGTTCACTCACATTATACATCGTTAGACCAATATTATTTTACAGACTTCTCATATGTAATATTATTATTTTAAAAATCTCATGTGAAAATACGTTGATCAAACATTCACATATAACACCATTTATCTAACATTCCATTATAAAACAATATTCCCATATGAAACAATCTATTTACCTTAACTGAATTGTCTTTTTGCAACAAAAGGTAGAAGACTTGTCCTTTCTCAAGGAGCAAAAGGTAGAAGACTGTCACTATAGTAGCCTTTCTTAAGGAGCCTCTCTTAAATTGAAATCTGAAATAAAAATAGCTTTCATTAATATTTAGCCCTCATTAGACAATTTACTTTTACATGTTAACTCACTTCCTACAATTAAAATCACTGAAAAACAAACATTCATTGTACAACTTCATGTGATGTAAATATCTGCACAATGTGCTGTGAACGTCCTCTGAATGTGATGTAAATATTCCCTACAATGTGTTGTGGACGTCCCCCGAATGTTCCGTGGATATCCCTTCAAAGTAATGCCACATGCTTTAAATGTTGTGTGAATATTCCCTAGACATCCTCTGAACATGATCTGAATTT
>JAGDQP010026912.1:710-25450 GCA_022664845.1 Lepisma saccharinum
ATTTGTATGTATGTATGTATATATTATTAAAAAACTACACCAGGTTTCCATCCCGGGCTACTTACATTAGCTTTCGAAAATGCTATCAATACGTTAAATTGCCAACTGGATGCAGTTGTTTGGAAGTACTATTTACTGTTAAGGAGTTTTTGCGCATGCGCGAGGATGGCTCAGCTCTTCCTGTCCCTAGTTACAAGTTATTATACTAATACAGCATGAAACAATTACGCTTGCCCCTACCAACTGTACAAACCGCTTTATACTTCCCTCATTTAATTGTGTTTTGATGTACTGTTTCCTCTCCACCAGTAAAAAATCCAAACTCCGATGATTACATAGAATAGTTTTACAACAGTTATGGTAGGAACTAAACTACCTTCGTCCATATCTCTACTGCACACGTAACAGGATACAGGTAAATAGGTTAATCTAAAATATTGTTTTAAACTTCCTTTTCAAAGACGGGAATAACTAACTCGCATTTAGATACGTTTGCATACACTAATATTTTTAACTGCTATTGTTAACAGATATTTACACTTAGCAACTATTGCTATCACTGTTACGGAATAAAAGTAGTTTTGCACATTTGTAGGGCGAATTTCTGTCAGTATGTAGAAGGGAAAAAAAATTGAATTGATTACTTAGGCCCCCTACTTGTAACTTTCGAGTTCATTGTGCATACATTTTTGGAAATAACATTCATTTGAAGGTTTCTATTGCGCTTTTCTTCATTTTCTGGTAGATTTTTCCTTTCTTACGTTTCAACATTTAAAAATGTGGAGACCTTTTTCCATAAGTTTAAAGAAGCAAACAAATCCATCAACTTTTTTTAATTCTACAGGAAAAAACTACAATACTTGTAAACTGTCTGAGCAGTACGAAAGTATCAGAAGACCGTTTTGAATATTCAGTATAAATAATAAACATATTATACAGTTTTTGTTAATTTCCCACAAAACAGCTTTTTGGATTTGTTTCCTTCTTCAAACTGACGATTCAATTACCAGCGCTACGATAGGAATCACCCAGGGAGGTCGTGCGCTCACATCCCACTCAGGCATACGTAGTAACAATCAGTATCAGCAGCCGCGGCGGAATTACAGAAATTCAAATGAGAATAATTACCGAAATAAGACAAACTGAAATCCAGATGCCCCATCCCGAAACAATCCAATCATTTGTCGATGTTGCCAGAAACCAAACCATTATGCCAGAGAGGGTAGAGCACTTATAGCAATGCGTCAAGTTCAATATACAAATTTAAAGTAAACAGGTCAGCAATTACCAGGAATAATTTTGCGGGCGGTTATAATATACAGGTTTCATTGATTAAGCATGATAATTTGTACTACGCCCAAGCTCAGATTAATAATGTTCACTGCAAACCCGTCCTAGACTGTAGAAGTCAATTGGTGAGCGTTTTGTACCCACCAATGCAAAGCGTATAAAACGCTCAAGTATTCTCCAAGGTTTTTAACGGTCAACAATTGACATGTAAAGAAATTGTTACATTAGATGTTTTTATAGGCTCGCGTTATTTTCGACAGGAATTTAAGTTTATTAAATTAAGAGATCACCTATTCATTCTTTTCGGTAAAGATTTTTAAATCAACATGTATTTCAGGTTTCACCGTCTGCAAGTACTCTCACCTTGTTTACCCTAAACCGGAATCGTCATGACCATCGAACCCAGTCGACGACCATCACGAATCAGATGTCAGCAGTAGGGATATGCCGTCTTTATACTCCGGAACCACCTTCTTTTGTTTCTACCAAACGTATAACATTGAATTCACTTAGAAAATCTTACGTACCCGTAATCTTCTTTTTGAACCAAATCCGGATGTAGTGCAGACGAAAAATGTTCATGTAGCAACAGGTATCTTTTCACCAGATCAAACTCATGTAATTATACGTAACAACAGCAACAAACGTGTTAGGCTCCCCAGGTTTACGAAAATCGGGCAGACACTTCCCTGTGAAATTGTTGCAACAGTGACTTCCCCTGACCAAGTCGCGGAACTCCCAGAACATAGAGATACAGTTTACTCTCCTCAAATGGATGTCAAAGTTGACTCCCCATCAGAAACGCGATATTCAGAAGCGTATTTCCAAATACAATCAATTTTCTGACCACTCTCAAATTAAAATTAATCCAGATTTATCGAAAACACAAAAGCAAGAAATTTTCGATTTAGTGTTTGAATACAGTGACTGCTTTGCGTGGACAGAAAAATGTACGGGCATTACACATTTATTCGAATATAAAATTATTACCACAGATTCGAACCCAGTCATGCCTGCCCGTCCCCGTTCCCCTCCATCTCCGAGACACAATGAGTGCCCAATTGAAATCCATAGAAAGTCAGAAAATTATACAACGAATTGGTTCATCAAAGAACAATCACCCTTTGTTTCTGGTCAGAAAACCAGACTCCTTCCTACGATTCTTAAGTGACTTACGCCATTTGAACAGCAAGATCTGTAATATCGCCTATAGTTACTTAAATATTGACGAAGTTATCTGTACTATGTCCGGAAATTATTTCTTGAGTAAATTTGACAAATCCCGCCGCTTTCTATCAGACACCCCTTGCAGCAGAGTCCCAGGACCTCACAGCATTCTCCCTCACAGTAGGCTCCCTCGGAACGTGGAAAATATATCGTCAGTCTAGTGGGACTTGGAAGCTTGTCCAGCGTGGTACACACTCGTTCAGCTTACTGTTCCCGAGCCCTTACAGATGCAGAAACACGCTATGACATTTTTTCTTTAGAAATGTCAGCAGCCTACTACGTAATTAAAACGTTCCACCCGCTTGTGTATAGGAAATTCTTCTACCTTTATTCTGACTATAAAGCTACTTGTCATATTAAGACTACGAAAAATGTATATTGTAAACTCGTTCGTTTGTCGATATTTCTCGAAAACTATGACTTCGAAATTACCCATGTACCTTCAGGTCAAAATTCATATTGTGTTGCCGAAACCTCCTGACACTAACACAGGGTCCTCTCTTTTTTATGACCAGAGCAAGAAGAAGTAGCTCTTCACTACTCGACACCATCTTTAGGTATCTCCGGAACGTTCTCTGCCTTGTAGTCAAGGGATCCTATAACACCTGATAATTATAGCAACACTGAGTCTCATAATCTTATATAACAGCCTTGGAGATGTTAGCCTCGAAAATACAGCGAGCAAGAATGTAGAAACATTACACTGCAAAGTCCAAATCTCGGGGAGAGAGATGGTCGTTTGCAGTGGTCGTCCACTAACTAGGGAGGGTAAGATACCGGTATGCCCAACGGAGAAATATTTTACTTTCCAAGTTCCACTCCTGACGAGAGAAGCGGTCACTTGGGGAATCCCTCGTTGCTGAAAGGAAATTATTTATGAACAAAGTATCACGTGGGTAAAACAATTAAAACAAAGTATCACGTGGTTATACAGCATTTGCTGTACTACATAAGCCTTTATGTTTACAGATCTTCATTCTCCATTTAGCTCGTATGATTTATCATGTAAACATTGTTGTCTTTAATACTTCAAATTTCAAATAAGCTTTCACATACTCAACTAAACTTGCTTAGAGCAACATTTATAAATATTTTGAATACAGATGTTGTTTTGAAAGATAGGGAAACGACACTACTTAAGAGTAAGATAATGATTGTACTTGATTACGAAACTGTATCATAAATTTTCACACTTCAAACTACTTCTGTTTTCGGCAAGAACTGTGCTCTTTTGTACGATTTTGTACTCTGAAAAACTTGTCCTACCTCACCAGATACAACTGGACAATATTTGAAGACCTGAATAGCAAAACATCCCAAGTCCACCGGAGTATTTTTATGCGGGAGAAACAGTCCAAGGGCTTGGTATGTTATTCTATTCAGCTGAAATTATTTTGTATTAAAAAAGTTTTCTTTACTTGGAATTAGGATGTAATATTATACAAGTGGAAGCCCCTGGAACATAGATACCGACGAACAGAAAAAACAAAAATACGAAAAAAGTGTACTTGGGATGTTTTGTAATTCAGGTCAGGCCAACTGGTCCAAAGTACCCCCCCCCCTTCCCTAGCTGGTCCAACTAGTTACCTAAAAATTTAAGGTTTTTTTGTTTCTTATTTGTTTTAGCTGGTAACTATATTTATAAATTGTTAACAAATTAGTAGGAACTTTGTTAATACCTAAGGAAGCGAAACACGTCAACAATCGAGGGCTTCATTCTAATACGAGCCCAATTCCGGACAGGTTTCGCTGGGGACAGTGAATGTTGTTAGTGAAGTGCCACCGAAAAATTTCGCTTTGTTGCTTTCAACATAACACAACGATGATGTGAGTATAGAAATTGATGGAGAATGCAAATCAGGAATAAACTTTTTCGATAGGGCTTGCTCAAACCATAATTACGGACAAACAGTGCAGCAGATTTGTATGTCGAAAACAAAGTGAAAATCAAATATTTGCAAAAATTATAAGGAATACATCAATTGACACTGATACAGATTATAAGTGTCAATAGACACTGATTATGACACTGATTGAAAACAGGATTGTGGTTATGAACAATTCCATTTAAACTACTAAAATTAAATGTTTGTTAGATTTAATTTGTATTAAAGGTTTTTCGTACATAAGAATTTGTGATACTAAATTTTCAGTAATTTTTTACACTAAATAATATTCATATGGTCATGGAAACATGATAACATACGTTGCGTCTATTTAGAACAAAACATACTTTAAATATCCCATTTTGAGAAAAAATTGAGCTGGACATTCTTTAACCCTCCTCAACCTGTCCAACGTGCGGACCCTTGATTCGCCGAGGATTAAACGAGCTTCTAATAATGGCACTTATATCTTTTAGACAAATAGGCTGGGAACTACTCCGTTCAATTGATATGTGTGGGAATTGGACCCGTGACCACGCGCACAGAGAGCGAGTGTTTCTGTACTCGGCCACCCCAAGGTCACGTGGCTAAGTGTTTTGTCTTTTAACTTAAGTTGACTTCGAAAGATGAACAAGAACGACTTCCCAAGGTTTAAGTGTATGACCACCAAACTTTATAAAGTAAAAGTATAATAACACACATGTGTGAAGTGTTCATATATGTAAATTGGTTATGTTGCTCCTTAATTGGATAAAGTAAATAAAATACATCTTTATATTCTGCTTCCTTGTATATGTAAATATGAAATAAGATCTTCTTCCGGGGTGTGAAGTGTACAGTAAAGATTGTTGTTATGTCAATATAAGTAAACATTGCTGCGTGTACTATATTGTGTTGTAATATTTACGAGTGTTTCGTGACTATGTAATTATTTTTGGCTGTGAACGATTCTTATATTTTATTTTTCGCCTTGTGCTTCAGTATTTCCAGTTATATGTGATATACATGACGTTAGATTTATTGAACATCACATAAATAAATATTGAAGTTACGAGGTGTGATAAAAAATGCGGTGAATAATTTTATTACGAACAAAGTAATAAGCTTACCACAAATTTGAATTAATCTCCTTCAAAGTACCCTCCTTGGCTAGCGATGCACTTATCCCAACGTTGATTCCATGATTGGAAGCATTTCTGGAAGGCTTCTTTCGGGAGGGCCTTCAGCTGCTCCGTCGTGGCGCTCTCAATGTCGGGAATGGCGTGAAAACGTTTTCCTTTTAGCACGCTTTTTATATTTGGGAACAGCCAAAAGTTGCATGGTGCTAAATCCGGAGAGTAAGGCGGATGTGGACACACAGGAACCTTTTTTCGGCCAAAAATTTCCAGATCAGAAGCGAGGTGTGGTTTTTCCTTCTATTCGCCAGTCAAAAGTCCGGAAACAAATTTCGCACTCACTCGTCTCATTTGCAAATTATTAGTCCAAATGCTTTGCACGACTCCGTACGAGATGTTCAGTTATTCGGTATGCTCTCGAATAGTCTGTTTGAACGAACCATTTTTGCCACTTTTTGCACGTTCTCGTCTGTTTTTTATGTTGAAGGACGTCCCGACCGTTGCTCGTCTTCAACCGACTCATTTACGCTTTTAATATGCTTATACCACTTGTAAACAGTCTTCAGCATCACCACATTATCGCCATACACTGATTTTAACATTTCATGAGCTTCCTTGGTACTTTATTTGCAACTTAAACAAAACTTAATGTTAACGCGTTGTTCGGTATCCATGATGCGCAACAGACTCGGTAAATACGACCTCAGTCTTCCGCTTCTGGAAGCCGACTGACAAGTCACAACTTGTTCAAACTTGAAACTAACTATGTCAACGGATCAGGTTGTTGGACTTAATACTTCAAATGGATGTAGCCTCAGCAGTTTATGCTATAAAAATTCATTTACCGTATTTTTTTGATCAAGTGTTGTATATTTAGGAAAGCAATAGGAGGGAAAAGTATGGATAATAGAAATGAAGGAGTACAAGACTAAGAGAATTCGAAAAAAATACTTAAAGAATCGTACTTGAGCGATGATGACATAACTGAGATAATTGATGGCTCCGAGATTCTGGATTTGAAGTTCCACTGCCAGACTATATCTAAGAAAAGTAAATACTGATCAGACACCAGAGAAACGTTCATAAAATAGTGTCTAATTTAACAAATTTGAGGATATTTCAAAAACAAAATTTCTGCCAAAGCATAATTTATTTGACAAAATTATATTCTAATTGAATTGAGGAACAAAAACAGTCCAAGGACTTGAGATGTTATTCTATTCAGCCGAAATTATTTTGTGTTAGAAAAAGGTTTTTAGTTGGAGTATGTATGTAATATTATGCAAGTGGATAGTCCTTGGAATATAGATGCCTAACAAACAGAAACATGAAAATAGGAAAAAAGTGGACTTGGGATGTTTTGGAATTCAGGTCTTCAGTTGTTTCATATTTTTATGTTTCCTAATTCTTTTAACATCATTCTCTCTTTTTTATTCTTGTAAATAAGCATGCTTATTTTAATTTTTCGAAACCATAATTTCAACTATTTCTTTTTCCTAAACCATGCAATTTTATGTACATTTGTGGTTTGTGAAAGCACTAAAAGAAACATTGGAATATACATGTTGTTTATAATACTCAGAAGCAACAAAATCCGATATTTAGGATAATTAACACTCAAAAGTGTCTAAGAAAAAAAAAGATTAAGTCGTAAAAATTAGAAGTGTTCAGTGTTTATGTTTCTTACAGGAAGTTTAGTAGTCTAGGGTTAAACATGGAAAGCTTCTATTCTTGGTAGCCATAACCATTTTAGCCATGCAAACACGTAACTCCTTGCTATCTGAACCCACAAGCTTAATAAATTACCATTAAATATCGTAAAGTTACTTGTTTAAGCAAAGCATTTCACATCATATCCGTTATAGATTATGAACATAAATAATTTGTATATGTATATGTAAGCTCCAGTTTGAAGTAGATCATCTATGGTTTGCTGGTGGTTGGTTAACCCTCTGACCATGTAGCTTGCTGTAACTTGCTGTGTTTTGATGTGGATGCATTTGACTACTATGTGTCCATCCAGTTTCAGTTCCTTCTCGGCTTGTGTGTCGGTAATATCCAGTTCTACTCCCCTGATTACAACAGATAGCATTGGCGGTCGACGAGGCGGTGGTGGCTGACGAAGTAGTTTGCTGTTGTCCAGGTGCGTAAATTTAGCCTTAGGTCCAAATATCTCGAAGCTGTACTTGTTTCTTATCGTCTTGGCTAGGTTGATGTCAGGTGACTGGATGATAATCCCATTTCTAGTTGGCATGATTCGATTGATGCTATTTCGAGGAACATATTTGAGGAACTGGTAGAAAATTTGTTTCGGTGCCTGAAATCTGCTGTCGAAATTAGTTAAGAGGAAGGGATACATCGATATTGCTGAGCTATTTGAGTTCTGAAGATCTGCCTGGTTAGGAGATCGGCGAAGACGGTAATTTCTTGATCAGAGTCTGTATCAGAATTTCTGCAAACATGAGTCTTCTTGTTCGGTGGAGATTGTGAGCTGCCTAAAAGATGTTGGTCTGGAGACTGAGATCTGGAACTTGAAGCTGATAGACGAGCGGTGCTACGCTTATGTTTGATGTTGCTCCCAATGAAGAGAATTTTCCTGCTGAAGATGTTGATGGTGATCGCTGTACAACTGGAGGTAACTGATGTTTTCCTGTATACTTCTGTTTGCTAGACATTATGGAAAATAAGAGTGTATACGTCAATGAGAAGATGAATGATGATCAGTCACAGTGTAACGACTGCAAAATTATCTTTAACTAGCTCGCACCCTCTGACACTGAAAAGTGCCGTTGATCATATTATGGTCGTATATGCACGATTCTTCCTCGTGCGTCTGCTACACGAGATCCTCGGATGTAAATTAACAAGCCACAGCTAGAGTAAGTTTGAGTATGTCCGACTGTATGTACCACACAGCGTCTATACTACCAGCACCCTTCCTAAACTCTCAGTGTACGGTGGACTTCAACTGGCAATAGCTCTCTCATTTTTATTTACTTGCAATAGTTATCTCTCCATTAGTTAACATAAATTACTGTTCCGTTCTCTTATAACTTTGTTTTTTATAAATCTTTTCGATAAGTGATACATTAATACTACTTCCGGCCAGTGTAGAGCAAAGGCGCCGATTTCTCTGTAACTTTGCGGGGCGCCATCAGATATTTTTTGTTGCCAGATAAGGGTCTAAGAAGGCATATATGATACAAATCCAATTCAGATTTTGCCAAATATTATTGTATATTCATAAAAAAACACATATCATAGTATACATATAATCATTATGAAGGCTTTCACAGGCCCAGCTATTACATAATTCAACAATGTTTGTATAGGGTTAAAAAAAATCACTAAAGCTATTATGTTTTAAGTAATAGGAACAAAGTTTCTGCTGTTACTAGAAAATAAACGTAGGAAATAACAGAAACTGATGTTAGTCCAAGCAGTGTAGTTATTCAGCTTTTCCAAATGTGGTTCTCTTTCTGTGCGGCTACTGTTTTATTGGACAAATATTGTTTTCCTTGTTAAAACGTGGCCCATTTCGAAATCTCTTGCCCGTTTACAATTTGGATACCTTAGAATGCTATAGAAATAAGTAGTACTCGATACACCTGCAAGGTAACAGGCAACGAAAGAGTGACAACTACGTAAATTCATCGCGGGAAAAAAAGTATTTGGACAACCTCATACTACTCTCGAAATAAATGCTCTAGGTATCGTTTTCTGTACAAGAACACTCTGCGTGGTGTATTGAAGCAATCCACACACCGTGTCAGGCATAAAGAAGCAGCATGGGGAACAAAGTGAGTTGAACAACACTTTAATTTCAAATTACATGCGGAAGGTAAAAAGTACTGAGACATAACCAAGATTGTTAGAAAGCCATGCTCTACCGTTCAATACATCATAAAGAAATATAACACAGAACAATTATTGGGGATTCGTTCTGGTCAACTAACTGTCCGGAATGAAATCTACATTCTTCACTCTGTGAACAAAACTCAAAGAATTAGTGATAAAGATTTGGCTACTTCACTTGCCTAAGATATGCAAGTTAATGTTATAGATGTGTAGATGTGAGCATAAAAATTGGGCTTCAGAAGATATGTAACCAGAAACAAAACACACATACCAGAAAAAGCAGAAGGAAGAAGTTCTAACTTTCCAAAAAATATAAATATGAGTATATAAATGAATTTTGGAAAAAGATTTTTTTCTTTTTTTAGGATGAGACGAAGATGAACTTATATTGTAGTGATGGATATCAGAACGTGTGGCGAAAGAAGAATCAAGCTTTCAGGTAGCAGAACATTACTTCAACTGGTAAAACTGTTGGATGGTCTGTTATGATTTGGTGTTGTGTAACTACTAACGTAGTGGCCAGTATTCATACCCATCTTCTAAATCCCAATTTTTTCAATGAATTTTTGATTGTTTGTGGTGTAACATTAACTTACACATCCTAGGCGAGTGAAGTAGCCAGATCTTTAGCAGTAATTGTTTGAGTTTTATTCACAGAATGAAAACTGTAGGTTTCATTCCGGGCAGTTAGTTGTCTTGGTTGGTCAGAACGTATTCTATTCCGCAATAATTGCTCTGTTTTATGTTTCTTTATGATGTATCCAACGGTAAAGCATGCCTTTCCAACAAGCTTGGCTTGCCTGACACCGTGTGGATTGCTTAATACACTACGTAGACTGCTCTTCTACACAAAAGGATACCTAGAACATTTATTTCGAAATTAGTATGAGGGTTGTCCAAATACGTTTTTTTGCGATGAATTTACATAGTCCTCACTCTTTCGTTGCCCGTTACCTTACAGGTGTATCGTGTGGTAGTTAGGTCTATAGTATTCTATCTAAGGCATTCAAATTATCATAAAGGGGCAAGAGATTTCGAGATGGGTCATGTTTTACGTGTGATTATAGTCTGTTCTTCCTCTTTGTTGAACTTGTTCAAATACTTTCCTTACCCGCTGTATATAGTTTTCCTATCTATATGTTGTATTAGACACTCAACAACGGTATGAACGGTAAACAATAACGGCATCGAAACAGCAATTTGAAGGATATATTTCCAAGTGCAAGTCTACTCCTAATTTTGTGTGAGTTCTTCTTGTCGCTTATTTTTCTTGTATATATTTGTTTTTCTTAAATTATGTTTGTATATGACAAAATCACGATGAATGACCCTTAACCCTCGGAACCCCAAGACAATTTCATCTCACGCAACGCCAAGATGAGTCATTTTCGACACATGTATATTTCTCATATGAAATAAAGTACTTGTTCAAAACCAAGGTATTTTAGAGTATGGGTGTATTCATTGTATTGTATTTATTGCATTGTATTATATTTATTTATTGTATTTTACTTTTTCAAGTAGATACCACAAAATAATGAAAACTACAGAAAAAACTAATAAAACTTACATCATATTAACCTTGTAACCATATTCATGGCTGCACAAAAATAAAAGTACCGTGAGTACCATAAAGGTGCCATACTTATTTACTATAAAATACTACATATAAAACTACCAGAATCAGACTACATTACTCTCTCAGTCTCACAGATAAAGCACATCGTATCTGTTGTATTCTGATTCTTGCAAATGAAGCGATTACATTGCTGACAGTATGCGGAGTACTTGTCTTTTTTACCACTTCACAAGCAGCATCGTCCACGTTTTTTCGCTTCTTGATTGAGGAATTATAAAGTGTAGGTCGTTTGAAAAGAGACGTGTGATCATTAGTACCGACAACCACTTCTTATATTAATATAAAATGAAATTTAAAAATAGTTACACAAAAAGTCCAAGATTGAATCAAATTGACTCATGCTTGATTTCCTTAAATTATTACACAATAAATACATGGGTTCAGCGTCATTTTCTACCATTTTCGGACACATACGTGAAGAACACACATAATTTCACTCTTCCATTTAATGACTAATAGACAAAAATAATATTTTGACTGTATGGGTAATTTTTAACCCGATCTTGGCGTTCCGAGGGATAAACGACTGAAAATAAGTTTTCATTTTTCTTTCTTTTCTTTTTTTTAAATAAGTGGTCTTTATCGATGTTATGCACGAAACTCCAGAAACAACACAAACAATGCACGAATTAACTCCTTTAGCCAGGAGAGGGTATTATACGTGATGTAATTTATATAAGTACTATAGCACACGAGTTTCAGGGAGGAATTTATCAATGAAATAGATTTTCCAAAGTTAGATAAGCTAAGTAGAAAGGGAAAACGAATGACCATGTACTGTAGAAATAGGAAAACGTACTTCACTTTATTATTTGGGCACTTCAACTTTGGGGGGGGGGAAGGGCCCCGAAACCCCCCCAGGATCGGCGCCCTTGGTATACAGCAACATTAAGTAGTGGACAACAAAAGTACTACAATTCCTGCACTTGTGAACTTTCATTCCCATGCGTGCACATAATAAGCTGAAAAATGTGTTTTTATTCTTGAACACTATAGTTTCTATTTAACTACTAGTACAATATATATTGCATAATATATTGCATTTTAAATGAATAAATGTCCTTTTATTATATATATAATAAATATTATGAACTTATAGGTTTACTTTTCTTTCTACTGTTTCGTGTTCAATGTTTGTTGTAATTTTGTTATATCTTTTGTCTTATTCATTTTAATGTATTATGTTAAATTTTGTTGAAATTCCGTTATCATTTGTATTATATCATTAATCTTTACTGCTTTGTTCAATATTTGATGTCATAATCATTGTATTATATTTGTTCCATAATTGACATGTTCCATACTGTGATCTATAGCACTTATATGTAGCCACCGGAACGCAGTAAAAATCAATAAATCAATCTCAGCCAATAGTAATACATGAATGACTGTAGCGTCAGAACTTCATACTATATTATGGCATGAAATTGCCTGTTATTCTGATACATGTATTAGCAAAATGATTTATTTTTCTTTTCAATTTCGCAAGAAGCGATATGGTTGATTTGAATATTACTGCTGAGACATTGATCAAGTTCTCCCTTCCCACGCTTTGACCTCTGTGACTAGGCCTACGAGCTGAATTGATGAATCAGAAATGGTGGTAGATGTTAACAGTTCCGACCCTTTTCAGAGGCTATCCACGAATTCTATATGGAATTGGGCTTTCTGTTTCCACATACTAATATATTTCAGTGTGTTAAAAGGATTTAGCCAATCAAAGGTTTGTACTAAATCAAACTTATGCCTAGTTAACAAGTTTGTATGTGAAAGGTCACAGGGAAAAGTCTAGGAATTTAATACACGATCCACTTTCACAAGTAATTCTTAGCGTAAGTGATGTCAGTACGGGGAGCGAGTTGGTAATTTTGCATAGCGTAAGGGCTGCTTTTCATGAAAGTTTGCGTTGCTTGCGATTTGGATGAGTGGTCAATTGAAACACGTGTTTTATTGTGTATTTTATTGTACGGTAAGTGTAACACGTGTTTCAATTGGCTATCTAACCAAATCGCACGCAAAGCAAGGAACGTAAGCTTTCATGAAAATCAACCCTAAAAGGGGAAAAAACTGTCTATTCTGACATTTCTAATATCTTTCCATTAATTTTTTGAAGACTGTGGCTACGCGTACGTCCGACATATACCGTATATAACGCTTATGTACACGTCAATAGGAAATGTACATTTTAAGCCTGTCATTCAATTGCAAATAACTCACACAGGCATTTCTATGAAGACCTGATAATCCTTCTATAGAAAACAAGTTATCCTAAAAGAGTTACGAAATGTTTCATTAAATACGCGCTTAACTTGATACACACAGAAACAGCGGCATGCGAAGGAATAATAATGGCGTCAGTTCGTGTTATAAATGACACGTACTTTGCTATAAAAATCACAGAGATAATTTTGTCGAGCGGACGAAGATAGGTTAGTTTAAGTCAGGTTTGGCACGAACTGTACCTATGTTGTGGAGATTGTTGCTCATTTAAGGTGGTGAGATAGCAGCGCCGTAACATTCCCTAAATGTGAATCGTGAATGGAGTAAATGGCTGACCCCTCATACATAACTTCCCTGCGGGTTTGGTTTACATTGCATTGGAAATAGCAAAAATAGCGGGTTAATTTCACTTCAGCTACCCCAGCAATTGTAAAATTTACAGGAGAAATGTAATATTTCCAAGTTGTGTGGAAATCGTAAAACGCAAAATTTAACAAATTTTCCAGTCATGGAAGTGTGAAACAAGAGTTGAAAGTCCGAGGGACTATTTAGGTGATTCCGCATTCAGGCCGAGTACATGGTGTGAGTGTTATAGGTGAAGTGCATCGCGTATTATAAAAAAATAATCTAACCTGACATTAACAAATCCGTCTTCTCGTTCTCTACATAATGTCCGTGATTTTTATAGCTACATATGTGCCATTCATAACACGAAATACCTGCCACCATATCTGGTGAAGAGCTCGAGTACATATATTGATTGAAATAATAATTACAGATGACTTTTCGAATTTTTTTGTATTGCTGGTTGTCCCTGTCCGTGTATATAAGGGGATGATAATTGTTTACACTGAAATGAGTGATATAGAGCGTACATATAGCTTAATAGCTGGGGTTAGAAAAGTAAAATTTATCTAAAATAACTACTTTTTATGTAACGAATATTATTTCTTGTAACTCTCTGTATTAGTTGCTTCTGTTATATGGGATCCGCCAGTTGAAGACCCTTGATCTATAAGGACACAATTTGAATCCATTTGGGAGGAAATACATTCTGAAGCAGAAAACCTTAGTATGTTAGAGCCACAACTAAAAGGAACAGATGGATATCAAAGAAACAAGACAATGATAGAAAGGAACCGCAATACTCACCCGTTCAAGTCTCCAAAGAAATTTTATTAGCCGATCTTTTAAAACTAATTGATACATGTGAGGAATGCAGGTCTACTCGATTTCAATCGAAGGTACATAAATTCATGATCAACATAGAACTGTTTGTTACTGGGAAAACCAGGATACGTGATGAGTTTTCTGGCTTCTATAGATGACTTTGACAGAAACAGGGTGATATTACGTAGATATATGTTCCTAGAATTGAAGTCTGAACACAAAAGAAACGAAAGGATAGCTTCCGTTTGACGTTCTTAAAACAGATTGCCTTTATAAGGATATGCCACCAAAGTTTATAAAGTTCATTCGATTGCTGAAGATAATCCTAGTATCAACATATGGGCTACAGCAGAGATAATTTTCTATCCTCAGGAGGCTGAAGATGTTCTTGAGATCAACCACGACTCAGAGCCGACTTAATATTCTTGCCTTGTTCAACATGCAGTGACTTTACCAGCTCTTTGGAAATGGATAGGATTCCCCATAAGATGCTACATGTACAGGAATTTTACTTTGAGCCTCCCCATTATTATCTTGAAGTCGGCGCCTAGGATCTATGCATAGTCCGGTACGTGCATTACTAAAGAATTAAGAATTTTGTCATCGCAAAAGAAAATCGCTTTTTCTATGTGATTCATTTATCGCCAGTCACAAACCAATTGCATGCCGGCTTCTAGTATCTTCTAGATGTTCCATTTTCAATTTATTTTATGACTTCTACAGGCATCTACCTAAGCGTTCCATATTTATTTTAAATTACAGTAACATTGAAGGACGGGACAGCCACGTGACCAAAATCATTTAACGTTCGACTTTTCAACGGTTTTATACAACCAAAAGAACGTTGATTTAACAAAATAAAACGTTGATTTGACGTTGTTTGAACGGTTTTTGGTTGTGTACAACCGTTGAAAAGTAGGCATTAAACGGTTTTATGAACATTTAATCAACGTTTGTGCTATTGGGAAAGTCAAGGTTAACGAAGGTTTAAGCCGGTTAACTGATTCAAAGCGCACTTTAAATTGTATATTAAGTCCCTAGGACATCATCTTCATCCTATGGCAAACAATGGTACATCACCATTGGTTTCCTTTGTCCAAGACGTTCGAGTCCTCCGATCAGGATACCTAATATGATAACATATTAACTAATTTAGAAAGTATTTATCTTTAATTTCACATAAAGTCTTAAAGTTATCTGATGCTATTTAATTTGACTAAAAATTGAAGCGAAAGCATTTAAATTTTACACAGAAATTTGTAAGTATATTAAAAAAGAATAAAATATTTCTTTTAAAATATAATTAACTTCACATTATTGCAACCGTGGAAATGTCAAAAAAGTAAAACTAATTTATAATTATGATAACCGTAGTTTAATATCAGTATTGCTTGACTTAGAATAATAACACGTCAAGTTGTTATGCCTGCAAATGAATACTAATAAAAATTTGTAATTGTTAAGTAAATGAAGCGAAGCTGCGAAGAAACATCTTTCTTGTGTAGAAACGAATGCAGCATGGCCTCTTGTTCGTGTTATGCTTCAAAATATTCTGGCTTCGCTCTAACGATTTTATCAAATATGTACAGTATTTCAAATATAAGAAATTGTATAAATAAAAATGTTTATTAAATCAAGGCAACACATAGTGATATGATAATAGGCATCAACCTTGGAAATTTCATGTAGAATTTTGCATGTGGTACCACATTAAAGTATATGACGACATCACATCACAGTAGCGTGAGGCGAGATCACAATGAATTGCGGTTTTTCATGTTCTAGCATGAATTTCAGAGGGTTTATAAATATCCCTGTAACGAGGAAGTGAGGTGCTCATTCTAGCTTACGCTTCGTCTTGTACAGAAGCTGTCTGCTCGATCTTGGTTCTTATAGAACTTCCTGCATGCAAGGTAAGTGTGAGAGTGCTTCATTCAAAATATTCTTAATAGATGGAATTCATAGCTACTTTAGTATGCTTCCAATAAGCTTAGTTAAAGCTTGGGTTATTAGCGCTACAACAGGTTGCCTATTTATAGGAAGTTGTTGAATTATTTATCATTATCCTAAGACAACCAAAACGTTATCTATGCTCTACCACACATAACCAACACCTACTACACATAATCTAAACCAACAGCTATATGGGAATATGTCTAAAACGTGCAAGGATATTCCTGACCTAGACATGGAATATATATGGAACATGTGAATGTCTGCTAAATGAATCTTCCAGGAATATTCAATGGGAACATTCCAGGAACATTTCGGAATATTCCCGGAATATTTTATGCATGTTCATTTCGTAGACAGGAAGATATCTGGGAATGTTCCTTGAAGATTCATTTGGGGAATATTCGCATGTTTCACTTATATTCCATGAATAGATCTGTAATTTCCAGGTAGGTCCCATATTTCCTGACGAATATTCCTTGAAGATTTCTGTCGCATGTATATTCCTCATACAGGATATAAAGAAAAGATGGTTACCTACCTTGGGAGTTTAATCCTGATATCGAAACAAGAGAAAGAGTTCATATCAATATGGGACGAATTCCGGTTCGTTTCCTTGATACAGGGTTTGCAACGTACAGGTTAGAACCGAAAATCAACTTCTTGCGATGGTAAATATAATGAATATTTCGCCGTAAATCTTAGACGATAAACTTAAATAACATTTAGCTTTCGGAAGGTGATTTTCATCAACACAGTGAATATTTCAAGTTAACAGCTGATGCCATCGCGTAACCGGTGTTGCCAACCATGTGCATTTTTCATTTTTTCAAATGACACTACGTCAGTTTATTATATATGTGGCCTATTCTGGTGATCGTAAACACCATATTTTAAGCAAAAAACGCAGTGCTACAAACTGTTAATGTTATACCAGATTAAACATAAAAGAATTCCATGCTTCCTCAAAAGAAGAGCAAACTTCCACAGTTTGCAACATTGCGTTCTGTACTTCACATATGTTGTTTACCACCACTAGAGGATACTGTATATCCAACAGACTAACGTAGTTCTACTTAGTAAAATTCAACAATATGAAAGTTTGGCAAATTGATTACCTGATGGCAACAGTTTTTCATTTGTAATATCCACTGCAATAATGAAAAACACTTTCCGAAAACTAAATGTTATTTTAATGCATCGCTTAAGATTTATGGCGAAATACTCATCGTATTTACTACGGTACTATTGCAAGGAGTCGATTTTTGGCTCCAAGTTAGGAAACCTGTATCTCAAACACAAAGCAGAATTCGACTTATGTTGATAAGAAACTGTTTTTTCTTGTTTCGATATCAGGATTCACATCCCAAAGTTTGTAACCATATTTTATTTACACCCTGTATCAGTGCCGGAACTGGGGGAGGGGGCAAGCACCCCGGGTGATATGTTTAGGCTGCAGCAAGAAGCTAAAAATAAAAGCTTCTAAAAAAGGAAGTAAAATTGCCTATTAAATTGAAATTCACCTAAACGTGTTCAAAATTTCAATACCGGCGTGCTAAGACATTTTTTAAGTTATTCCATATAACCTACCTTCCGTCTAAAATTCAAAACCACGATTCAAGCCAGACAGGCAGGTCTACTACCTTACTGGAGTTAGTAATAGCGATGTCACGACAGGTTCTAGAGATTAGTAAAGAACACTACGTGATGCGAAACAATGTTGTGGCCGTTGCGTCGACAGGTCGTGTTGTTCGGATAAAAAAAACAACAATGGATAGGGCGGCAAAAGGGTGGTTGAAAGGGTGGCCAAATTTAACTTTGTCTCCATAGGAAAATTTCCAGATCCATCCAGCATTGCTCTGTATAGTCAAATTTGAAATTGTTAATTCCTTTTTATTGATACCTATCAATTTACATGTTTCGGATCGAAGTGGTAGCTATGACCCAAGCCCTCACATGTCGGAGGGATGACGGCGCTCGGCAAGAACAATGTCCATGGGGATGTAGCGGCTATGGTTTTTATTGTAGATGCCATCATGGCATTCGCCTGGTGAGAAAAAGGGAAATCTGTTACCTTGTCTTGCTGTTGAACTCTAACAGCTGTAGGTCCCGAATTGGTTCGATTTGGGAGTTGAATAGTTAAAAGGTTCCATAGTGACTGGTTTTCCTTAATCTCACTAGGAGAATGTCATGATATCTACAATAAAGTCAATAGCCGCTTTATTCCCCATGAACAATGTGCTCGCCGAGGGACATCATCCCCCCGAAATGTAAGGGCTCAGGCCATAGTTACCACTTCCAACCAAAACATGTAAATTACGAGGACTGAATCTAAAAGGAGTTTGACTTACAACGAATGAGTAGCCAGCCTGACATTTTCATATCACAAGTTCACAAAAACACTCTCATGGTGGCAGATTATCCGTAGCTGTGTTTTATGAATTAAGTCTGTCTTCAATAAGTGTTACCAACTGTCCGGTTTTTACTGTAAACGTCCGTCTGTTAAACCTTTTTAGTAACGTCTGGACGGCATTTGTATTGTTCTTGAAAAAGACCGTCATTTTAAAAATAAAATGAGCAAGACATTATTTATTACACCTAAATTTGCATTGTTTGTGTTATTTACGGTAAACTTTATGCCCACGAGCGGAATTTATTAACTACTAAGGTACGTAGGTGGTAGTACTGTTGATATATCGCACTAGACTATTTTTGTCTCCGCTCGCGAAATTGCTAAAAGTACAAGAGATTGGTAAGAACTAGCACATCAGCAAGTTAAATTTTTTATCTTTTATCTCTCAAAAAGTTTAACCTATAGAAAAAAAAGGCATATAACAAACAAAATTCTGTCCAATTCAGTGCTGTAGCATTCGGGAGGTCGTGGGTTCGATCTCAGTGGGCGACTATCCTGACTGTTTTTTTTTTTCAGGGATTTTCCGACGTATACTAAAGAGAGGCCTGAAATTCTGGAAGAAGTAAAGATTTCTCGTTTCCATAATGTTATCAACAAATAAACATATACTTCTTCCATTTTCCTTCGACAGTGGTCTGTTGAAAACTAACTGTTACTATAAAAAATGTGGTAATCCTTTCCATCTAAGCAACAGTGAAGATTGCATGACGAGTATGTGAGAAAGCTATCCTCTCTCAACATGTTAGCTTTCCAGTGTAAATTTCTGTGTCGTGAAAAAAATTGGTGTCGTGTCAATTCGTTATAAATGGCAATTCGTATTCTTATGTACGAGTTTTCAAGGCACCTCCGATGCTCCTTGAATACTACCCCGGACAAGAAATCGCCATGTTATGTACGTTATTTAGTATCTGATTCAGAATGAATAGACACGTTAAGCTCAATTAAAGATGGCTTAAACTAACTAATATAAGCTACGCTAATATTAATCGAAACTAATCTAACCTAACCTTCACTATTTTGAACGATCCGGGGAGTATATAGTTCATCTGGCGAATGATGGAAGAATATGTTATATCTATCAACAGTAGTCGACTGGATTTAATGTTATCCTTACTAAGCCCTACAGCATTTAGCTTTCCAATATTGTATTAGTTACTCATACATTACTAGTTATTATGTTATCAACAGTTAATTAACAGTTACCTTACTTATTCGGTATTAATTTTCAACAATTTACATAATTGTCTTTACTGATTTAATATCAAACCAACTATCTTCTTTATTTCTGCATAATTTTCTACTACGTTAGTTTGACATAGGTTAGATTAGGTCTTGTGCACAATTTAAATTATACCAATTAAAGTGGGCTGACAAAATTTTATTTTTAAAACTCCGCGACATTTCCTTTGAAATTTACATGTGTCATACGTCCCATACATTTCTTTAAGCACCCTTATTCGAATTAAAACAATGTTTCAAATTTTAACTGCACTTGTCACTCGAATTTGAAAACAGCAGACAACTATCCGCACACAGTTTAAGTGGGCAATAAGCAGATGAGTTGATAAAATATGAAAGATTATTATAATGTTCATAATATTGTAATGGACAGTCGTTGGTAAAATATGAAATCATTGAGGTTTATTGTCGCACGAAAGCGGTTTACAGAAAAGTGACATATGCATACGGTATTAAAGAAGGCATTGAGTGCAAACAGTGCCATCAGCAGTCACTTGCATCATCACAGTTCACTGTTCGAAAAATCGGGACAATTCAGGGCCCCGAAAACCTTTCCCCAAAACGCCGGGTCCATAAGCTGAAAACCGGGACAATTCCGGATTTTCGGGACGCTTGATCACCAAAAATTAAAGTGAGGCTATTCGTTTAACAACTTCCCCTTCAGGATTAGTGGCTTTCAACAGTTCCGATTCACTGCTTCAAGTACCGGAATTTGAATCTGTGACATCAAATATTCAAATCACCGGTACTTGGAGCAATCAGCCTTAAACTATACTTTTCTCAATGTTTCTTTACTGTATAAAGTATATATACCGATAGACTCTTTGGATACTCCCCCGACCATGTTCAGTACCTTATTTCGGATCTGATTTTGAAGGACTATCGACGTTAAGCCTATCTAAAGATGATTGAAACTAGCTAATATAAGTTAAACCAACTCAATCCCATAAACCTCTCCACTATTTTGAGCAAACCGGGAGAGTATCTAAAGTGTAGCCAGAAAGGGAATTGTTGCATATGAATTCTAGTAAGCGGTGAGCTTGAAGTTACGTGATTTTCTTGTCTATGAACGAGAGAACTTCGTTCCCGATACGTTTAATTAATGCTCCCTGACGAAATAGAATGTCATCATAGAATACGTGCATAAAATGGAGAATATTCCATTCAAACGATTCCGTACGTGAACTTTCCTCTTTCCTGTAACTATTGAGCATGAGCATTTTTACAACGAATTTTCTTTTCTATTATGAGTTCCTATTTCCTCAGGGATTCCTCAATCCGACTTAATACCGCTTATTTTATATTCGTCATGCATTATTTTATATTTAATATATGTGATAAAAATGTAAACATTTTAAATCCTACTCACTCACCTGCTTTTGATAAAATCATGGAGAGAAACTATACAAGTCAAAACAAGTCCCATAGATTTGTTCGAATTAGCTGTTTATGATTTTGGTAAATGAAATCAATGACAGTACTCCCAAATTCCTTCTGTAATTCTGAAATAAATACAAGTATAAAATTATAAAGTAGCAACAGTATTTATGAGAAGAAACATGATTTATATTTTTTATTTGTTTTGATCAGAATTTTGAATATAGTGAATTCCAAGACTTCAGTGCTAGGAATAAAACGCTTCTTTACAATTATTAAATTAGCTCTATTCCCAAACTCTTTTAATTATTTTAGCGCTAAAATTTGTTTTTATTTCGCATTTTGCACCGAATAACAATATATTTTTTCTCGATAGTTCTAATTTCTTGGAAATATGTAAGGAATATTCTAGCAATGATGGCAAATAGAATATTCTTCCAAGAATATCTGAAGCATATTGCAAATAGTCCAGGAATATATATGGAACATCGAGAATTAAAAAGGAATATTCCTGGAATATGATGTGGGTACATTGTTAAGCTTAAAGAACGTCTGCAATATAACAAATCTGAACAGATAAGATTGTAGCTAATATATTCACAAATAACATTATATTTTCAAGATTATTAACATCTTTTTTCATTGAAGTCGGAATTTTTTAAAAGTGTAAAGTTCTATTGGGTAAGTGCAAAACTTCAACCCGTCTTGACACGTCATAAGTTAGCGGAGTACTGATCTCACGGATGGCAGTCCGAATGCGTGTATCGATAGGCACGTAATGGGAGAATCTTTAGGCCAGCTACAGACACAGGCAGTGCGTATGTACGAGCAGGTAGGGGAGCATATCGTGTCAGAAATGAAGACCCGTAAAGAGCACATCAGACATTGTTTACTTTTGGAGTACGATAAAGATAGTAATACGTCCGCAGTCTGCTCCAACATGTAGGACGTGTATCGCGAAGATGAATTTCGTCGGTAGCTTCCAAAATTCAGGTACGGAGACAGAACTACCAAGATCTACCACTATTTCGACGTCCATCAGTGTTTACCAAAAAGCATCTCGACGATGTTTGTTGATGTATTAGCCGCAAACTAAAATTGCATATAAGCTGTATTAGGAGGAGCCGGTCGCACCACTAATCCACGCACGAATGACATCTCGTAGCGTTGTTACGTCACACATGTGCAGTGTAAATACAACTTCGAAATCCCCGTTTGCAAGGTCCCCTCCGTGGCGGTCTAGTAGTTAAGGCGTCGGCAACTTGAGTGAAAGGTCCCGGACTCGAATCCCGGCACATGCAACTCTATTTTCTTCTTTTTTCTTTCAAAATATATTTCTATATGTTTATATTTGTTATTAACAATTACTTTCTTGCATTTTTCGTAGATTATCTTAAATTAGTGGCTATGAGTTATGGAGGTTAGGTAAGGTTAGGTGCGGTCATGTATCTTACACATTCATTTCTTTCTTTCGACAGTGATGATTACTGATTCGACTGCGACGTGTATTAGGAGTTTGTTAAATAAGTTAACAATGTCGAAAGCGTAACATTTTCTTCTAATATTCCTTCTTTCAATTAATGTATTGCTTCTTTAAATATCAGAATTATGTAGAAACGAGACGACCTAAACAATCTTTGTGAAAGAACAGCACACTAACGCTCTCTCTCTCCTTTGATGTGTTTTTTCACTTTTGCATCCATTTTCATAGACGACCTTCAATAATATCAATATGTATAAAATAGTTGTCATTTAATGAACAGTTTAGATAAATTATACAGTAGATAATTTCACAAAATTTCTCGATCAGAATTTTCTGTCAGCTGCATTTTTGAGGGGTTTGTTTTGGGCCATTTTGGTTGTCAACACCTCAAGCAAATGCCGACATTAACCGTCTGTACAGTCGAAAACAATATTTAAGTATAAACTCATATAATAGAAAGTAATATATTTCATCTTACAGGAACATATAAGTTTCACAACTGCAGCACACCATTTCGAACAACAGATGTTGATGGACCTTCTCAATGAAAATGGTGGTACAAAGTTCACCAATGAAGACATGCAATACTTCAATTATGTGGGGATAATCGAGCATAGGAAAATTATTGCTAATTTTTTTACCAAAAGATTTAATACATCATCCCCAATCGATCCTGAGAATGTAAGTTTAAGTTTCATATAAGTCAATAATTGTACATAATTTAATTATGCATTAAGTTGCGTGGCGGATATACGAGGAGCCCCCCAGAAGCTTGAGTAATAACTAATGACAACTTACAGAACTGATCATTTGTTATTGCGACTAGATTTGATTTGTTGTCTTGTAAAGCATTTTGTAAAATAAGGTTATGTTTGTTCATTTTCGTGCAATGTTACAGAATGATTGCTTTCGTGAAACATTTAATTTCGTAGGAGGGACGTATTTATACTGGAGAGGTCTGAACTCGCCATGTAATTCAGAGTTTTCTGCAGAATCAGTTTAATTTGGCATAATTATATGGATGATTCTCTCCCAACTTTGATTTTTGGTTTCCACAAACATGGAAAATACATTTTTAGAGATGGGGTAATTTTTATCAGTTTTGCTAACTTAGAACCATTCTTCTTCTTAAAATGATACACGTCACGCGGTTTGGAACAAGATTCTAAAATCATCCACAATGTAAAATGAAAAATGTAGGTCTATAAATCTGTCATTGCTGTCCCCTTGCATTATTCAACCAGTACAATTAGAGACATTTCATAATATGGAAATAGTTGGGATTAAATTAAACTTATAGAATCCACATTACACCAATATTATGGTAAGTAGAAATTTGATGCATGTTTTAGATCAAAATATCATAGATCATCAACTTGATCGAAAAGCAGAAAATGCTAATAATTTTAATAATTTTTTTATTGTATTTTTGTGATAACAAATTATCAGTTATCACTATCACTATCACTACTTTGATAGTTTGATGTTTACTTTAGATATTGTCGAGGTTTCAGATTTGTGACATTGTTAAAACTACTGTAGGAGGAAAAATTAATCTGGGAACGGAGGTGAGTAGTTCGGAATCAGTGTTTTGATATTATTTACTTCTTTACGTCTTGTTTTACATGGCGAAGTTAAGGCCCTTACGGCCTTTTCTACCACTCAACCATGAATACAGAGAGAATTATTTAATTTCTATGAAAAAAATGAAAAGGCAGGGAATATACCACAGAAAGGAAACAGAGGAAGTAAGGATTTAAAAAACTCAAGTTGACATAGAATTGCCCATGTACATTTATCGAATAGATTGGTCTAGAAATCACTGTGGAGTAGTTATGCAGATACATACACAAACACACATACTCTCATG